>JAMPIV010006335.1:0-135000 GCA_024509875.1 Oreohelix idahoensis
TCTGGATTTAGCTTGTGATGACTACGTTGTATGTCTAGGGTATGTGCATGATGAAGTGTAAGTCATAACAACAACAGACAGATAAACAATTTAATTTATTCCACCACACTTGACAACACTGTGACACTCACATACATAAAACACTCTACAAGGATATCTTAAAGGAGTCACTGATAACTTTTCAAATAACAATATGTATTCATTGCTGTCATGAATGAATATGTGTCCTGATTCAAATACAAAGGGAACCAGGAATCACAATCAATTTTAATTACAAGTTATATGTACAGAATTTATCAATATGAATATTGTAGTGACATATATTATTAAAAGTATCCTATGTGTGTCAGTTGTGTAGTAGTAAAATGAGGTAATACTGGTTTTGTTTTGTTCAAGCTCTGTTGGTATTTGTCATCATGACTTCAATAGTTAATTTTATATGTTACAATTGTTTATTTTAAGATGGGGGTACTATAATTTTATGAGCTTCAAGCTTGGCCACCCTGAAAACAAGAAGGATGTACCTTCTACGTCATAACTAATTTATACTCTCTTTTTACACTGAGCACAATACATCACAAACATTGAGTTCAGAGCGTTAGGCCAACTGTCAGCTTCATCTGAAATACTTTATACCAGTATTAACCTCCTTAATGGTTACTACGCCTCTGCACTTCCAGCATTATTTCTTTCTAGTCAATCATCTAGGTGTCAGTGTACTGTTTGGCCATTCCATGCCGTTTTACTTTCCTCCGACACCTTCTGTTCAGGCTGGAGCATTATAGGCTTTACATCATGTTTGCTACTGAACTACACATATATACAGGCATAAATTAACAATTCACATTCAATTTTCATTAAAAGATACTGAATGTTTCAAGCTTACCACAATTCATAGAATAAACACAGATACGTTGACTAGCAATGAATTCTGGCACAAATTCCCATCTGCTTATGTTCCAGGCTTTATTTAGCAAAAATATGAGCTGGCTTCAACGCACTGTTGCTTTATCAAGCTTATTTGAACTAGTGGTCTCGAACTAACGCTCCTAAGTGAGTATATCAGCGAGTCTGGCCAATGGAGCCACGTTTCGACAAGTGTTTGAAAAAATTTTACCTTCCTACGTCTCCCCTAACAACCAAAGATAGTATTTATAGTCCGACCAATCGTGTTTAGTCTTATATTTGTTGCGCTCCAATCAATTTGGAGTTTACATGGTAGGCTATTTCCGTACGCACGGTTTTTTTAAACACGTTATAAAAAAAATTTTATGAGCAGAAATGATTTCATGCTGTCAGGCATCCCCACTATTTTATTTTGGTTATAACTTGTTAATTCCTAGACTATTTGCGTAACGTTTTACATATTCTTTGTCAGCAAGCCCTAAGGAACTCAAATATACAAATTTAATAGAGCTAATATGCTGCGTTCAAAATATGCAATTCCTTCTACCTCCTGTTTCGAAGATGTGCTGTCTGGGTACTGTAATGTTTTCAAACGTAAACCCATCTAATGTTATCTTTTCTAATAAGAGTTTTTCAGGATTTAAAAACCTAACTCTGGGAAGGGTAGTGAATTTATCACTGTCCGTCCGAAAAAGTTAGTGCATGTGGCCTTACACGCGTGATAGTAGTAATTGTGTATCGCGCGACGCGTGTTTAGTGTTGCACGTGTTCGGCTTTCTGCCTCTCCCTTCTCTCTATCCTGCTTTATCTGTCTTTAGTTACGCCGTGTATAAAATGGAATGAATGAAATATTAAAATTAGGTCATTGTTCAGCTTGCGTATCTCAAATGTTTTTCCAAGAAATACAGCACACGTTTCATTGAAGAAAGCGGGTAATAATACAGTAGGCTTTTACTATCAACGTGAAGGCGTTACAATTTGCCGACGAAGTAGAAAACAAGGGGGATTTCGAGTACAGTCATTGTGACAGCACTGTTCTTTACCATTCTTCTTCCTTTTATTAAATTTATTTGTTAGGCTTTGCATTTACCTTGCATTTGCCTCCGCCGTTTATGCCAAGACGACGATGACTTCCACTTACGAGCAAATGAGATGTTGGATTTCTTCCGTAACAGACTTTATCCAGAACATGTTCTCACCTCTGCTCTCCAACGTGTGCTCCCCATCTCTCGTCTGGAGGCCCTCAAACCTCACCATAAATCCACTTCGGATAGAGTCAAATTAATCTTGACCCATCACCCTCACAGTACTACTGTCAAACAGATCCTTTTCCGCCACCTCCCTATCCTCCAAGCTGAGCCTCTGACCCAAAAAGTATTCAGTGAAGCACCTTTGGTGGCATATAGACGTGACAAGAACTTGAAGGATCTTCTTGTTCACAGCCGTCTCCCAAAGGAGAATGCCACTCACTTTGGCACACTACCCTGTGGTCGGACACGATGCAACACGTGCAAGTATGTCATATCAACCCAGAAGGTGTCCTTTCCTAAGGCTACGTACACCATCACTAGTAGCTTCACGTGTGAATCGCGCAATGTCATTTATACGATCATATGTAAACGTTGCTGCAAAACTTATATTGGCCAAACAGGCAAACGACTTGGGGACAGATTCAGCCAGCACTTAAATGACATCGCTCAGCAAAAGTCCACACCAGTTGCTATACACTTCAATGGTCCTGACCACCATGGTCCCATCGACATCCAGGTCACAGCGATCCGATCCTGCTCCTCTGACACTGCCAGCCGAGAACAGCTTGAGAACCGTCTTATCCACCGCATGGGGTGTCTAAAACCAGCCGGTCTCAACACTTTTCACACCTTTGTCTGAGGTCACCCTCTCCTCTCTTGCTCTATTTTACTCTTTCCACTCTTATCCTATTCTTCTATTTGTATGCCATATACATTTTTTTTATTTCATATTTATTTATCTCCCACTCATTCTGTCCCCTTCTATTTCCAGTCCCCACTTTTATCACGTTGGGTAGTTTATTTTCCGGTTTCGTTTTTTAGTTTCTTAGTATGCATTGTGTACATCCGGCGGCGGAAGTCATTTTTCTGTTCAGCCACGCGCTTACAAACAGACAGCGATTTTGATAGAATTTCGGTTCTTGCCTTCAGGGAAGTACCCAGTTTTTATTTTATTTAGTTTTTATGTGTCCTATCTAGCCTTCACTTTCTTTCCTTTCCTGACGAAGGCCTTGTGGCCGTAACGTAGACTATTTTCTTTGTCTTTTGTCCTCGTAAGACGAATCACCTTTTTTCGATTTTTTTTCAAACCCATCCATCGTATTCCACGTCTTACCGCAGTTCCCCTCCACTTCCTCGATTATATATATATATTTTTTTGACTGCACCGTGTCTCTGTTATCTCGTATCTCTATCTACCTATCCTGCTTATCTCCCTGATCCTATCCTATCGCCTTTTCTCAGTATTTTATATCCTATTCACCTATTTATTTTCGTATTTCCCTATTCTTCCTTCATACCTTATATTAGCCTACCGCAATCTACCCTATTTATTTACTGTTTCAGCGTTTTATATTTTATTTATTTTACTTTTTACGTTTTTTATTTTCTGGACGTTTTACTTTTCCCCACTATGCCCTCTCTGAAATATTTTATCAACTCGCTCCGTGTGTCGGTTACCACCAGCTTTAGCTCCCTACCTCCTGATATATCCCGTGTCGCTATTGACTTTGCGTTCGTTACTTTCAAGAAAACTAGATTCACCTCTCATCTCCACTTTATTCACACCTGCCTCCACCACAAAATTCTTCCTAATGGATTTTCTTCCAATTTTCATCCATCTGCTGGTACACTCAATCCTAGGGAACAACGTCTCCTACAACGAATTGAGACCAGATGTGGCTTTCAACGTATGCGCGTAGTGGCCGCCAGTCACTCCCGCCTTTTATCAGACCTCAGTGCCCTACAGACCCAGCTTCTGCTTCGCTTACGTTGTCTCACCTCCAACAACTTCCCTTTCTATTCTATGGTACGCACCACTATCCACACACTGAACCGGCAGCTGCATGAGTTCCTTTCCACGTCTAAATACCATAAACTATCCCGTCTCATCCCTACCCCCATAGCTACCCCTCCATCCTCCACTCCATCATGCACTCAGGTAGTCTGCATCCCCCCAGATCTACCCCTCTCTGAGGGAGAGCGCTCTGTTCTCAGTAAGGGCCTAAAATTTGTTCCTCTTCGTCCGACCCTAGACCAATACAATCTCCTCCAGGATGTTCATCGGTTTCACCGTCGCATGAGGCTGAAGCTCCATTTTAGAGAGAAAGACAGCACTCCGCAGTCTCAGGCTGAATCCGACATCTTCGCACGCTTTTCTGACTCTACTAAACCTCCCTTTACACCTAAACCTGGAGCCTCTCATGCCCTGGACCTGTATATCAAGAACACCATCCATGACATTCAGCAGCTCCGCCCTCGTAGATTGCATTATTCCAATCTCACTTCGGCGGAGTCTGGTGCTCTCTCTCCCTTCTTCGCCGTAGAGACGACATTGTCATCAAACCGGCTGACAAGGGAGGAGCCATTGTCGTCTGGCAGAAGGACTTGTACCTAAGTGAAGGTAAAAACCAGTTGACCAATGGCACTTTTTACAGGTCCAGGACCACCGATGCGACTGTCTCTAACAATCGCATTGTACACAACACGATTAAACAGCTTATCACTAGTAATGATCTTCCTCCCGAAGCATCTCATCTTAGGATTCATGACAGCTCTTTGGGCAAGCCTGTATTCTACATGCTCCCCAAAATTCACAAGATCGAAAACCCTGGAAGACCTATTGTCTCAGCCTGTTCTTGTCCTACTGAACACATTTCTGACTTCCTCGATAGCATTTTCCAGCCTATCGTTGAGAATCTTCCCTCCTTCATCAAAGACACCAATCACGCTCTTACAACTTTCTCCTCTATCCGACTCCCAGCAGACCGCTCCTACCGTCTTTTCTTGCTGGACGTCTGCTCTCTGTATACCTCTATTCCCCACTCTGATGGTCTCCGAGCTCTTCAGTTTTTTCTGGACCAACGCACTTGCCGTTCTATATCCACTGTCACTCTTCTCCGTCTTGCTGAACTGGTCCTTCAACTGAATTCCTTTGAATTCAATGGTCAGTTTTTTGACCAAATTAGTGGTGTTGCCATGGGAACGAAGATGGGTCCCAGCTATGCCTGTCTATTCATGGGCCACTTGGAGCATCAGATATGGCAACAATACTCCGGTCCTTTCCCTGGGTTTTACCGCAGATATATCGATGATGGCATAGGTCTCACAGATATGTCTGAGACTGATTTACACCGCTTCATCGACTTTGTGAACCACTTTCACCCCACCATCAAGTTCACCTCCCTCGTCTCCACAGTATCTGTCAACTTCCTTGACATTACTATTTCTATCACGCCCTCCGGCCTTAATACCTCAGTATACTACAAGCCGACAGATGCCCACAGCTACCTCCTGTATACCTCTTCTCATCCTCGGGCCTGTCGTGACTCCCTTCCTTTTTCACAACTTTTCCGCCTACGCCGTTTATGCCAAGACGACGATGACTTCCACTTACGAGCAAATGAGATGTTGGATTTCTTCCGTAACAGACTTTATCCAGAACATGTTCTCACCTCTGCTCTCCAACGTGTGCTCCCCATCTCTCGTCTGGAGGCCCTCAAACCTCACCATAAATCCACTTCGGATAGAGTCAAATTAATCTTGACCCATCACCAGAACTTGAAGGATCTTCTTGTTCACAGCCGTCTCCCAAAGGAGAATGCCACTCACTTTGGCACACTACCCTGTGGTCGGACACGATGCAACACGTGCAAGTATGTCATATCAACCCAGAAGGTGTCCTTTCCTAAGGCTACGTACACCATCACTAGTAGCTTCACGTGTGAATCGCGCAATGTCATTTATACGATCATATGTAAACGTTGCTGCAAAACTTATATTGGCCAAACAGGCAAACGACTTGGGGACAGATTCAGCCAGCACTTAAATGACATCGCTCAGCAAAAGTCCACACCAGTTGCTATACACTTCAATGGTCCTGACCACCATGGTCCCATCGACATCCAGGTCACAGCGATCCGATCCTGCTCCTCTGACACTGCCAGCCGAGAACAGCTTGAGAACCGTCTTATCCACCGCATGGGGTGTCTAAAACCAGCCGGTCTCAACACTTTTCACACCTTTGTCTGAGGTCACCCTCTCCTCTCTTGCTCTATTTTACTCTTTCCACTCTTATCCTATTCTTCTATTTGTATGCCATATACATTTTTTTATTTCATATTTATTTATCTCCCACTCATTCTGTCCCCTTCTATTTCCAGTCCCCACTTTTATCACGTTGGGTAGTTTATTTTCCGGTTTCGTTTTTTAGTTTCTTAGTATGCATTGTGTACATCCGGCGGCGGAAGTCATTTTTCTGTTCAGCCACGCGCTTACAAACAGACAGCGATTTTGATAGAATTTCGGTTCTTGCCTTCAGGGAAGTACCCAGTTTTTATTTTATTTAGTTTTTATGTGTCCTATCTAGCCTTCACTTTCTTTCCTTTCCTGACGAAGGCCTTGTGGCCGTAACGTAGACTATTTTCTTTGTCTTTTAACCTCGTAAGACGAATCACCTTTTTTCGATTTTTTTTCAAACCCATCCATGATATGTGGATTAGAATATTTCACGACACCTCCCCTCTTAAAACAGACATTATATGTCAGTCCTTTATTCTATATACACATAGATAAATGTAAGTCAACTTGACTTTACTCTGCTGTGGTGCTATCATGGTTTTATGTAGTTGGGTCCATTCAGAGTAGGCACTACTCATGAAATCTGCCTCAGACTTCTACAACCAATAATATATTTCGGTTATGTTACTGAACAGCCGCAAGTGTGAGTGCTTGTCTTAATGCTGCTTCGCAACCCGTATTCACCATTTCTCTTCTCTGAGTCTGCGCAATGACATGTCCAGAGAACATTATATTTCCCTCAAAATGTACGTTATGAGGAGATAACATATACCTGGTGATAGCAGAGTTTTCGTAGTGGATCCCATAATCTTCTTATTATCCTGTATGAAACATTCGGAATATCCTCAATCAAAGAGGCAACTCAGGGATTCATTACGTTCCTCCGAAATGTTTACATCCAACAATTTTCTCATCATTCTAGAGAAGACACTAGGCGCATTCTTCAATCCAAATGGCAATCCATTAAACTCATAGTGTTCTTCTGAGGTACTAAAAGCTAGGTATGGTCTAACCTCAGGCTTTATTGGAATCTGATAGTATCCTTTACTCAGATCCACTTTTGAGAAATATTTAGCTTTATTTAGTCTGGCAAACAGCTGATTTGTATCCGGCAATGGATCCACCTGTCCTTCTGTAATAGCATTCAGTCTCCTGTAATCTATACAGAGTCTATGTTCTCCAGAGGGCTTCCTTAAGAGTACAACACCGGAACTATACGAAGATTCACTGTGTGAAATAATTCCTTCCTTCATCAGATAGTCTATCTCTTCCTTCAAAGCTTTCTCCTTAGCAAACGGAATCGAATATGGTTTCATACAGACAGGTGTGGGGTCTATCAGTTTCATATCATATTCCAATAGGTTTGTATGCCCTGGTCGGTCTGTTAACACCTCTGCATGATTATTTAGAACCTGTTGCACTCTCTCTTTCTGAGTTTTCGTTAAATGTGTACTGATTTTCACCTGTGCTGCTGTCTCACAGGGGTGTAATGGATACTCAAATGATGAAAGTGGTTCCTTTTTCATCTCCATGGCGATGGACAAGGTCAACAAGTGTGTCTCTTCCTGATGTTCTCTTTCCAAATATTTCTTCAGGAGATTCACATGATAGATTTTTTCTTTCCCCTTCTTATCTATCTTATAATTTGTTCTAGACACCTTCTCTAGAACTGTATATGGACCTTGCCATCCAATTTGTAACTTATTCTGACTCCCGGGCAAAAGAGGCAGTACTTTCTCTCCCACAGCCAAATTTATGTCTTTCGCCTTCCTGTTATAATAGGCAGCATGTTTCTTCCTGGCTTGTTTCAAATTTTCATTGGCAAGTTTCCAGCCAGTTTTTAAACGAGTGGTCAGCTCATTCACATATTGGTATGAAGATGTAATGTTTTCCTCTGCCTTTTCATCAGTCCACGTTCTTAACAAAGCTACATATGGACCTTTAATTGTGTGGACCTATTTGTCCATGCACCAGTATGGTCTCTTCCACTCGAAGCTCTATAGTGATGATTTTTCCTCCCAGAATTTTCATGCACAAAACGACCGCTACCAATTTTTCTTTTGGGGCTTTCTCCCCACTTAAAATTCTTGATGAGAGATTTCCTCTCTACATCCTCTTCCTCCAGTTTGTTTAAGTCCGATTGAGGGATTGTCGGCTTATCCTGGGGTAAGACATCCTTTTGCACTCTCCGCATAGTGGCCATTGTAAAACAGTTAAGTGAAGCTTGTCCGTGAAAAGGGGTGTGGTGAAGTGGGATGTTATAAATATTTATAGGGGACTTAGTGTACTGACTGAGATCAGCTGTGAAGGTATATATATCTATTAAGAGTAGTGTATTATAGATAACCTTACTTGCTACCACATATCTATATATCTCAGTCAGAATTATTCTGGAATAGTGTGATGCTACGTTATGTGTCTAGGGTATGTGTATGGTGAAGTGTAAGTCACAACAACAGACAGATAAACAATTTAATTTAATCCACTACTCTTAACAACACTGTGACACTCACATACATATAACACTCTATGAGAATAGCTTAAAGAAGTCACTCGTAACGGTTCAAATAACAATATGTATTCATTACTAGCATGAATGAATATGTGTCCTGATTCAACTACAAGGGAACCAGGAATCACAATCAATTTAAATTACAAGTTATGTACAGAATGTATTTAATATGAATATTGTAGTGACATATATTAGTACAAATGTTCTATGTGTGTCAGTTGTGTAGTAGTAAAATGAGGTAATACTGGTTTTGTTTTGTTCAAGCTCTGTTGGTATTTGTCATCATGACTTCAATAGTTTGTCTTTAGGGACCAGTATTGGAGATGTTCACAGTTCCTGATTTTAAGACAAGTAAATTCCCCTCTGAATAGTATTTTTATAAAGTTATCTCAAGATGAGGGGACATAATGTTGAGCTCAGCTGGCCAACTCTGCTTATCTTGAGTGATGGCGGCAGGAAAGGACTCCTCTGCTCGAATTCTCCTCTGGGCTCAGGAGACACCTCACTGATAGCTAAAAAGACCAAGGAGTATGCTGTCCGACTCTGGATTCAGCAAATCTCTGACCAGATGCTGCTCAGTACCATCAAGACCACTGTCCCACAATTCATACGAATAACACAGATACGTTGATTAGCAATGAATTCTGGCACAAACTGGCACACATTTCCTTCTGCTTATCTTCCAGGCTTTTATTTAGCCAAATATATGCTGGCTTCAACGCACTGATGCTTTATCAAGCTATTTTAAACAAGTGGTCTCGAACTAACGCTCCCAAGTGTGTATATCAGCGAGACTGGCCAATGAGCCACGTTTCGACAAGTGTTTGAAAAAATGTTACCTTTCCCCGTTTCCCCTAACAACCAAGATAGTATTTATAGCCCGACCAATCGTGGTTAGGCTTTCATTTGTTGCGCTCCAATCAATTTGAAGTTTACATGGTAGGCTATTTCTGTAACGTAAATTTTTTTCAAACACGTAAAAAAAAATCTTATGAGCAGAAATGATTTTATGCTGTCAGGCACCCCCAATATTTTATTTTGGGTATAATTTATTAATTCCTGGACTATTTGCGTAACGTTTTACATATTATTTGTCAGCAAGCCCTAAGGAACCCAAAAATACTAATTTAAAGGAGCTACGTGGCTGCGTTCAAAATATGCAATTTCTTCTACCTCCTGTTTCGAAGATGTGCTGTCTGGGTACTGTTATGTGTTCAAACGTAAACCCATCTAATGTTGTCTTTTCTAATAAGAGTTTGTTATGATTTATAAACCTAACTCTGGGAAAGGGTAGTGTATTTTATCACTGTCCGTCTGAAAAAGTTAGTGCTTGTAGACTTACACGCGTGATGCCAGCATTTGTATATCGCGCGTCGCGTGTTGCATGCGTTCCTGATTTTCAGCCCTCCCCTCTCGCTATCCTTTTGTCCATCTGTTCGTTCGTTTTGGTAACGTAATATAATTAATGTTAGGATTAATTTAGGTCATTACGCAGTACGTCTCAATGTTTTTCTTAGAAATGCAGCACACGTTTCATTGAAGAAGGCGGGTAATAATACAGTAAGCTTTTATATCAACGTGAAAGCGTTACAATTTGCAGACGAAGCAGAAAACAAGGGGGATTTCGAGTACATTCCTTGTGACAGCACTGTTATTTTACCATTGCTCTTCTCTTTATTAATTTTATTTGTTAGGCTTCATATTTACCTAATAATTTATATATGTGGATTAGAATATTTCATGACACCTCCCCTCTTAAAACAGACATTATATGTCAGTCCTTTATTCTATATACACATAGAGAAATTTATTATTATTTCTGGGGTTTACGGTGATTCTCATCACACGGATGGCGGCTTAAAAAATCCGCTCCCAGATTGGTTTTTCCAGATATATATTCAATGCTAAAATTATATGGAGCCAGAAGCAAAGACCATCGGAGTAGCCTAGAGTTCTCATGCTTAGCCTGTGCTAAAAACGATAAAGGTTTGTGGTCAGTTTGCAACTTAAATGCCTTCCCATATAGATAAATATTGAATTTCTTTATTGCCCATATTACTGCAAGACATTCTTTTTCGCTAGTTGAGTAGTTGATTTCAGCTTTATTCAACTTTCTGCTAGCATATGCCACTGGGCTTAATTCCCCATCCAATGCATCTGATTTCTGTAGTAAAGTTGCACCTAACCCAATATTACTTGCATCCGTCCTTACTATGAATTCTTGACTTAAGTCAGGTAATTTCAAAATGGGTTTACTTGTGAGCTTTTCCTTCAATTCTTGGTAAGTCATTTCACATTGTGGTGTCCATGTAATGCGATCTGGAAGTCCTTTACGTGTCAATTCCGTTAAAGGTGCACATATGGAATTAAAGTTTTTGATATACTTCTGGTAGAAACCACATAATGAGACAAAGGATCTCACGTCCTTCTTGGTTTGTGGTCTCGGGGCTTTCTGTAGTTTCTCTAAATTCTTTGGGTCAGGGGTCATGTTTCCCTGATAAACTGTGTGTCCCAAAAATTCCAATTCTTTACATCCAACGCAACATTTGGTTGGTCGGGCTGTTAAATTTGCCTCCCTAAGTCGATCAAACAGCATGTTCAGAGAGTCAATGTGTTCCTCAAATGTTTCTGTTGCTATAAGGATATCATCCATAAAATTTGTTATACAGGGATTATTCAGAGGATCCAATAATTTTCTCATCATTCTAGAGAAGACACTAGGTGCATTCTTCAATCCAATGGCAATCTATTAAACTCATAGTGTCCTTCTGAGGTACTAAAAGCTAGGTATGGTCTAACCTCAGGCTTTACTGGAATCTGATAGTATCCTTTACTCAGATCCACTTTTGAGAAATATTTAGCTTTATTTAACCTGGCAAACAGCTGATTTGTATCCGGCAATGGATCCACCTGTCCTTCTGTAATAGCATTCAGTCTCCTGTAATCTATACAGAGTCTATGTTCTCCAGAGGGCTTCCTTAAAAGTACAACACCGGAACTATACGAAGACTCACTGTGCGAAATAATTCCTTCCTTCAATAGATAGTCTATCTCTTCCTTCAAAGCTTTTTCCTTAGCAAACGGAATCGAATATGGTTTCATACAGACAGGTGTGGAGTCTATGAGTTTCATATCATATTCCAATAGGTTTGTATGCCCTGGTCGGTCTGTTAACACCTCTGCATGATTATTTAGAACCTGTTGCACTCTCTCTTTCTGAGTTTTCGTTAAATGTGTACTGATTTTCACCTGTGCTGCTGTCTCACAGGGGTGTAATGGATATTCAAATGATGAAAGTGGTTCCTTTTTCATCTCCATGGCGATGGACAAGGTCAACAAGTGTGTCTCTTCCTGATGTTCTCTTTCCAAATATTTCTTCAGGAGATTCACATGATAGATTTTTTCTTTCCCCTTCTTATCTATCTTATAATTTGTTCTAGACACCTTCTCTAGAACTGTATATGGACCCTGCCATCCAATTTGTAACTTATTCTGACTCCCAGGCAAAAGAAGCAGTACTTTCTCTCCCACAGCCAAATTTCTGTCTTTCGCCTTCCTGTTATAATAGGCAGCATGTTTCTTCCTGGCTTGTTTCAAATTTTCATTGGCAAGTTTCCAGCCAGTTTTTAACCGAGTGGTCAGCTCATTCACATATTGGTATGAAGATGTAATGTTTTCCTCTGCCTTTTCATCAGTCCACGTTCTTAACAAAGCTTCAAGTGGACCTTTTATTGGCCTTCCAAACAATAATGTTGCCGGGGCCATACCGGTTGAACTATGGGGTACCTCCCGATAAGCAAAGAGGGCGGCGTGCAGGTACTGGTCCCATGTATCTGGTTTTTCGTGTGCCAACTTTCTCAGGATCGACATCAATGTGCCGTTAAATCTTTCCACTTGGCCGTTCCCTTGGGGATGATACACACTACAATGGAAGTGTTTGGCCTGGAAGATCCTGAAAACTTCTTCAGTTAGTTTCCCCTTGAACTGAGAGCCATTATCAGTCAAGATTTGATTGGGAAAGCCTAACCTTGTGAAAATTGTGAGCAATGCCTCTGCCACATGTTTTGAATCAATCGATGACAGGGCTACTGCCTCTCCCCACATAGAACAAGTGTCCACCAGAGTCAGAATGTAGCTGTTCCTTCTCTTGGTTCGGGTGAGAGGTCCCACAAGATCCACGGCAACTCTCTCAAAGGGTGTTCCCACTATGGGCATTTCCCCCAGAGTTGCTGGTGCAGTCCAATGTTTAGGTGCTACTCGTTGGCACTCTGGACAGGATTTTACATATCGTTTGATATCTTCAGTTATTCCTGGCCAGAAATAGTGACAAGCTATTCGCTGTCCTGTTGCGCTGATTCCCATATGACCACTGAAGGGAATCGCATGCCCTAGTTCCAACACTTTAGTCCTATATGAAGTGGGAAGGACCAGCTGTCCGTGACCATTGGATTCAGATCCAGCCTTCCTATATATCAATTTGTTCTTCATATAAAACTCTCCCTTGCCTGGAGGTGTATGAGATTTGGGCAACTTCTTGAAACATGGCTTGAGTGTTTTGTCCTCAGCCTGTGCCTTCCTCATCTCATCTGGGTGAGTATTTATTGGATTATCCTCCTCCTTCTTTGTCTGTGATCTGGTCTGCACTGTTGCCAATATCACAGGTCTCTTGGGATTCCCCAAGAAGACATATCTACACCCCAATATTAGAGGGTAGATTGGCTCATTTATCACTGCTGCTTTTATGATTCCTTCCACATATCGCGTTTTCACTTTTATACGGGCGACGGGAAGTGTCATGGTAGCTACATCCTTGGTTGCAGTTTGAATCTCCACTGTTTCTGTGGTGTATTGATCGGCCTGCACCAGGTGAGAACTCACAACGGAATCGTAATCTAAACCGGTATCATATAAACATCTTATAGTGACACCATTACAAATGACATCTTCACACACTGGGGGGTGGTATGGTTCCTGTAATTCTTCAGGTTTGCCCTTCTTTTCCTTTTTCCCCGATGTCATAGCAGCAAAATGAGGAGGTTTCCTTCTACAATGGTCAGTGTCATGATTGTTCATCTTACAATTCTTACACCACCTTTTTCCTTGGTTGAAAGATTTTCTTTCATCATATTTCCTTTCATCGAATTGTGGGACTTTATTTTTATTTTCATACCGTGGCCTATCAAATTGGTGCTTACCTTTATTTTGATCCCTAGGATCAAATTTATTAAAGTTCTGTGGTGCCCTAAAGTTATCCACCTGTTTCTTTTTATTACCTGTTACCTCTGCTTGAGCTGCTTGATACCTTTCAGCAACATTTAGCAACTCACCCAGCCTCTCTGCACCTTGTTCCATGAGAAACTTTCTCAGGTCTGGAGCCATGGACTCTCTTAGTTGCTCTATAAGGACCATTTCCTTAAGATCTTGGGTTTTCCCCAGAGAAGTCCATTTCTCCAAGTATGTCTCTATGCGTGCAGAGAACTGGTGATAGGTTTCACCTGACAGTAGTTTAGCATTCCTAAATTTTTTCCTGTAAAACTCTGCATTCTTTTCATACCTTAACAAAAGAGCCTGCTTTAGCATGTCATAATTTTCCTGATCACCTCTGCTCATTTTTGCAAAAACTTCATAAGCTGCCCCACGAAGTCCCTGAGATAACTTTAAGCTCCACCTTTCTCTCTCTAACCCATACGTGATAGCTAATAGTTCGTACCTATTTATATAGCTCTCAATATCATCGTCTTTCTCAACAAAATGATCTAAATGAAAATTCATAGCTGAGGTTGAGGCTCCTTGAGTAACCGTAGCATCAGAGGCAAAGGGACTGGCACCATTTTCAGGAGCATGGCCTTGAAACTCAAACTCCCTTAGTCGTAACTCATGTTCCCTTTGTAATCTTTTATCTTCTGCTTCCCTTTCTGCAGCTAATTTCCTCTCTTCCCTTTCTGCAGCCTGTCTTCTTTCCTCGGCTTCCCTTTCTGCAGCTCTTCTGCTTTTCTTCTCTTCTGCTTCCAATTTCTTAGCCTCTTTGTCAGCCTCAATCTGCAACCTCTTAGTCTCAGCCTCAGCTTCAAATTGTAACTTCTTAATTTCCCTGTCAGCCTCTAACTTTCTTTCGGCTTCAAACCTTCTTTCTTCACGTTCAATAAATTTGTCACATTCCGTCGTGACATAGGCAACCATAACTTGCCCATCTAATCCTAACTCTTTTGCAGTCTGAACCGCAGCAGATCGAAATTTGGCCAGGTCCGCCATTGTCTATTATGTAAATTTATACAATGTCTAACCAACAATTCAATCTCTAATGGACAACACAGGCACCGTGAGCTCAACCTTATTTAATTCCACCCAAGGATACCTTTTAATTCTTATATTCCCTGAAGTGAATTACCCCCAATATTTTTAATAGTTAAAGATTCAAAATCCCGGACGAGCCCCCAATATATGTGGTGAAGTGGGATGTTATAAATACTTATAGGGAACTTAGTGTACTGACTGAGATCAGCTGTGAAGGTATCTATATCTATTAAGAGTAGTGTATTATAGATAACCTTACTTGCTACCACATATCTATATATCTCAGTCAGAATTATTCTGGAATAGTGTGATGCTACGTTATGTGTCTAGGGTATGTGTATGGTGAAGTGTAAGTCACAACAACAGACAGATAAACAATTTAATTTAATCCACTACTCTTAACAACACTGTGACACTCACATACATATAACACTCTATGAGAATAGCTTAAAGAAGTCACTCGTAACGGTTCAAATAACAATATGTATTCATTACTAGCATGAATGAATATGTGTCCTGATTCAACTACAAGGGAACCAGGAATCACAATCAATTTAAATTACAAGTTATGTACAGAATGTATTTAATATGAATATTGTAGTGACATATATTAGTACAAATGTTCTATGTGTGTCAGTTGTGTAGTAGTAAAATGAGGTAATACTGGTTTTGTTTTGTTCAAGCTCTGTTGGTATTTGTCATCATGACTTCAATAGTTTGTCTTTAGGGACCAGTATTGGAGATGTTCACAGTTCCTGATTTTAAGACAAGTAAATTCCCCTCTGAATAGTATTTTTATAAAGTTATCTCAAGATGAGGGGACATAATGTTGAGCTCAGCTGGCCAACTCTGCTTATCTTGAGTGATGGCGGCAGGAAAGGACTCCTCTGCTCGAATTCTCCTCTGGGCTCAGGAGACACCTCACTGATAGCTAAAAAGACCAAGGAGTATGCTGTCCGACTCTGGATTCAGCAAATCTCTGACCAGATGCTGCTCAGTACCATCAAGACCACTGTCCCACAATTCATACGAATAACACAGATACGTTGATTAGCAATGAATTCTGGCACAAACTGGCACAAATTTCCTTCTGCTTATCTTCCAGGCTTTTATTTAGCCAAATATATGCTGGCTTCAACGCACTGATGCTTTATCAAGCTATTTTAAACAAGTGGTCTCGAACTAACGCTCCCAAGTGTGTATATCAGCGAGACTGGCCAATGAGCCACGTTTCGACAAGTGTTTGAAAAAATGTTACCTTTCCCCGTTTCCCCTAACAACCAAGATAGTATTTATAGCCCGACCAATCGTGGTTAGGCTTTCATTTGTTGCGCTCCAATCAATTTGAAGTTTACATGGTAGGCTATTTCTGTAACGTAAATTTTTTTCAAACGCGTAAAAAAAAATCTTATGAGCAGAAATGATTTTATGCTGTCAGGCACCCCCAATATTTTATTTTGGGTATAATTTATTAATTCCTGGACTATTTGCGTAACGTTTTACATATTATTTGTCAGCAAGCCCTAAGGAACCCAAAAATACTAATTTAAAGGAGCTACGTGGCTGCGTTCAAAATATGCAATTTCTTCTACCTCCTGTTTCGAAGATGTGCTGTCTGGGTACTGTTATGTGTTCAAACGTAAACCCATCTAATGTTGTCTTTTCTAATAAGAGTTTGTTATGATTTATAAACCTAACTCTGGGAAAGGGTAGTGTATTTTATCACTGTCCGTCTGAAAAAGTTAGTGCTTGTAGACTTACACGCGTGATGCCAGCATTTGTATATCGCGCGTCGCGTGTTGCATGCGTTCCTGATTTTCAGCCCTCCCCTCTCGCTATCCTTTTGTCCATCTGTTCGTTCGTTTTGGTAACGTAATATAATTAATGTTAGGATTAATTTAGGTCATTACGCAGTACGTCTCAATGTTTTTCTTAGAAATGCAGCACACGTTTCATTGAAGAAGGCGGGTAATAATACAGTAAGCTTTTATATCAACGTGAAAGCGTTACAATTTGCAGACGAAGCAGAAAACAAGGGGGATTTCGAGTACATTCCTTGTGACAGCACTGTTATTTTACCATTGCTCTTCTCTTTATTAATTTTATTTGTTAGGCTTCATATTTACCTAATAATTTATATATGTGGATTAGAATATTTCATGACAAGGGGCTTCCCATTCCATTTGGTCCACTTTATCAAATCTATTTTTCTTTTTATTATCAGGCCTAATTTTGCCCCGTGGCGTGTCCAGGTCCTGATCAATGTTCCCACTTGTGGGTGTTCCCTCATGTGCTATGCTACACCTTTCTACAAAATTCTCAATGTCCCATCTTGCTTTAGGCCAATAATAATTGTGAGCCACCTTTTGAATGATGGTACCTATCTTCTCATGGTCCCCATCTGGTTTCACATGTAGGCTCCTTATTAAGTCTGCCCTATATCTTTTAGGAAGTACCAGCTGTCCCTGACCTTTGGATCTAGCTCCAGTCTTCCTATACATCAACTTGTTTTTCATGTAAAAATCTCCCTTGCCTGGAGTTGTATGACAAGTTGACAATTTCCTGAAACAAGGCTTGAGTGTTTTATCCCCAGCCTGTGCCTTCCACATCTCTTCTGGAGTGGTATCTAACATAATATCCTCCTCCTGTCTTGAGGTCGACCTGACCTGAAGGGTTGCCATATACACAGGTTTCCTTCTGCAACGGTCAGTGTCATGATTGTCCATCTGACAATTTTTACACCACCTTTTTCCTTGGTTGAAAGATTTTCTTTCATCATATTTCCTTTCATCGAATTGTGGGAATTTATTTGTATTTTCATACCGTGGCCTATCAAACTGGTGCTTACCTTTGTTTTGATCCCTAGGATCAAATGTATTAAAGTCCTGTGGTGCCCTAAAGTTATCCACTTGTTTCTTTTTATTACCTGTTACCTCTGCTTGAGCTGCTTGATACCTTTCAGCAACATTTAGCAACTCACCCAGCCTCTCTGCACCTTGTTCCATGAGAAACTTTCTCAGGTCGGGAGCCATGGACTCTCTTAATTGCTCTATAAGGACCATTTCCTTAAGATCTGGGGTTTTCCCCAGAGAAGTCCATTTCTCCAAGTATGTCTCTATTCGTGCAGAGAACTGGTGATAGGTTTCACCTGACAGTAGTTTAGCATTCCTAAATTTTTTCCTATAAAATTCTGCATTCTTTTCATATCTTAACAAAAGAGCCTGCTTTAGCATGTCATAATTTTCCTGATCACCTCTGCTCATTTTTGCAAAAACTTCATAAGCTGCCCCACGAAGTCCCTGAGATAACTTTAAGCTCCACCTTTCTCTCTCTAACCCATATGTGGTAGCTAATAGTTCATACCTTTTTAGGTAGCTCTCTATATCATCGTCTTTCTCAACAAAATGATCTAAATGAAAATTCATAGCTGAGGTTGAGGCTCCCTGGCTAGCAGTAGCATCAGAGGCAAAGGGACTGGCACCATTTTCAGGAGCATGGCCCTGAAACTCAAACTCCCTTAGTCGTAACTCATGTTCCCTTTGTAATCTCTTCTCCTCCTTTTCTGCTTCCCTCTCTGCAGCTAATTTCTTGTCTTCCCTTTCTGCAGCTAATTTCTTCTCTTCCCTTTCTGCAGCTAATTTCTTCTCTTCCCTTTCTGCAGCTAATTTCTTCTCTTCCCTTTCTGCAGCCTGTCTTCTTTCCTCGGCTTCCAATGCTTTAGCCTCTTTGTCAGCCTCAATCTGCAACCTCTTAGTCTCAGCCTCAGCCTCAAATTGTAACTTCTTAATTTCCCTTTCAGCCTCTAACTTTCTTTCGGCCTCTTTTTCTAATCTTCTTTCTTCGCGTTCAATAAATTTGTCACATTGCGTAGTGACATAGGCAACCATAACTTGCCCATCTAATCCTAACTCTTTTGCAGTCTGAACAGCAGCAGATCGAAACTTGGCCAGGTCCGCCATTGTCTATCAGGTAAATTTATACAATGTCTAACCAACAATTCAATCTCTAAATATATATCTAATGGACAACACAGGCACCGTGAGCTCAACCTTATTTAATTCCACCCAAGGATACCTTTTAATTCTTATATTCCCTGAAGTGAATTACCCCCAATATTTTTAATAGGGAAAGATTCAAAATCCCAAGAGCGAGACCCCAATATATGTGGTGAAGTGGGATGTTATAAATATGTATAGGGGACTTAGTGTACTGACTGAGATCAGCTGTGAAGGTATATATATCTAATAAGAGTAGTGTATTATATATAACCTTACTTGCTGCCACATATGTATACCTCAGTCAGAATTATTCTGGAATAGTGTGATGACTACGTTGTATGTCTAGGGTATGTGTATGATGAAGTGTAAGTCATAACAACAACAGACAGATAAACAAGTTAATTTATTCCACCACACTTGACAACACTGTGACACTCACATACATATAACACTCTAAAGGATATCTTAAAGGAGTCACTGATAACTTTTCAAATAACAATATGTATTCATTGCTGTTATGAATATGTGTCCTGATTCAAATACAAAGGGAACCAGGAATCACAATCAATTTTACTTACAAGTTATATGTACAGAATTTATCAATATGAATATTGTAGTGACATATATTATTAGAAGTATCCTATGTGTGTCAGTTGTGTAGTAGTAATATGAGGTAATACTGGTTTTGTTTTGTTCAAGCTCTGTTGGTATTTGTCATCATGACTTCAATAGTTTGTCTTTATTGGAACTAGTATTGGAGATGTTCTCAGTTCCTGATATTAAAACAATTTACTTCCCCTCTTAAGTTTATGTTACAATGTTATTTTAAGATGGGGGTACATAATTTTGAGCTCAGCTGGCCACATCAGCTTATCTTGCGTGATGGCGGCAGGAAAAGACTCCTCTGCTCGATTTCTCCCCTGGGCTCTGGAGACACCTCACTGATAGCTAAATGGACCAAGGAGTATGCTGTCCGACTCTGGATTCAGCAAAGCTCTGACCAGGTGCTGTTCAATACCATCAAGACCACGGTCCCTGAAAACAAGAAGGATGTACCTTCTACGTCATAACTAATTTATACTCTCTTTTTACACTGAGCACAATACATCACAAACATTGAGTTCAGAGCGTTAGGCCAACTGTCAGCTTCATCTGAAATACTTTATACCAGTATTAACCTCCTTAATGGTTACTACGCCTCTGCACTTCCAGCATTATTTCTTTCTAGTCAATCATCTAGGTGTCAGTGTACTGTTTGGCCATTCCATGCCGTTTTACTTTCCTCCGACACCTTCTGTTCAGGCTGGAGCATTATAGGCTTTACATCATGTTTGCTACTGAACTACACATATATACAGGCATAAATTAACAATTCACATTCAATTTTCATTAAAAGATACTGAATGTTTCAAGCTTACCACAATTCATAGAATAAACACAGATACGTTGACTAGCAATGAATTCTGGCACAAATTCCCATCTGCTTATGTTCCAGGCTTTATTTAGCAAAAATATGAGCTGGCTTCAACGCACTGTTGCTTTATCAAGCTTATTTGAACCAGTGGTCTCGAACTAACGCTCCTAAGTGAGTATATCAGCGAGTCTGGCCAATGGAGCCACGTTTCGACAAGTGTTTGAAAAAATTTTACCTTCCTACGTCTCCCCTAACAACCAAAGATAGTATTTATAGTCCGACCAATCGTGTTTAGTCTTATATTTGTTGCGCTCCAATCAATTTGGAGTTTACATGGTAGGCTATTTCCGTACGCACGGTTTTTTTAAACACGTTATAAAAAAATTTTATGAGCAGAAATGATTTCATGCTGTCAGGCATCCCCACTATTTTATTTTGGTTATAACTTGTTAATTCCTAGACTATTTGCGTAACGTTTTACATATTCTTTGTCAGCAAGCCCTAAGGAACCCAAATATACAAATTTAATAGAGCTAATATGCTGCGTTCAAAATATGCAATTCCTTCTACCTCCTGTTTCGAAGATGTGCTGTCTGGGTACTGTAATGTTTTCAAACGTAAACCCATCTAATGTTATCTTTTCTAATAAGAGTTTTTCAGGATTTAAAAAACCTAACTCTGGGAAGGGTAGTGAATTTATCACTGTCCGTCCGAAAAAGTTAGTGCATGTGGCCTTACACGCGTGATAGTAGTAATTGTGTATCGCGCGACGCGTGTTTAGTGTTGCACGTGTTCGGCTTTCTGCCTCTCCCTTCTCTCTATCCTGCTTTATCTGTCTTTAGTTACGCCGTGTATAAAATGGAATGAATGAAATATTAAAATTAGGTCATTGTTCAGCTTGCGTATCTCAAATGTTTTTCCAAGAAATACAGCACACGTTTCATTGAAGAAAGCGGGTAATAATACAGTAGGCTTTTACTATCAACGTGAAGGCGTTACAATTTGCCGACGAAGTAGAAAACAAGGGGGATTTCGAGTACAGTCATTGTGACAGCACTGTTCTTTACCATTCTTCTTCCTTTTATTAAATTTATTTGTTAGGCTTTGCATTTACCTTTTAATTTAGATATGTGGATTAGAATATTTCACGACAATAACTATACAAATTATTTTCAAACTGTTAAACCTAAAGTGATTATTCAATTTTGTTATGTGTAATGTTACAAATTTAACTTCTATTTAATCTTTTTAAATGTACTACATGTTTGTCTCAGTCAAAGTTACTAAACATACACTCAAAACAGAGCTATATATTTTATAATAATAATTCCACTGATTAACTCAGCGGTGGGGGCTTTACGAGCTAGAACAACCATTACTACATTCTTCATAAAAGTGTCGGCAGATTATAGAACTAACGTGCTTAGCGACAGCCAGCATTGTTTTCGCTTATCTGAATATCTTATGAAGACTCCCATGTGAAAAAAGCTTACTACTCTTCTATCGACGTTTCTGCCAAGAGTAATCTTGTGTAAAGATAGACTCCATTGAAGCCTATAATAGATACTCTTGAGTTTTGGCCACTGTTGGACCACTACTGCAAAGCAGAGGAGGCAATACCGTCACAGTGGGGTTTGCATCACTGCCCTAAACAACAGATGGTTTATTTTGTGGTATGGTAGACATCCTCTCACAAACGACAACAATTCACACTGGCATGTGATGAATGATAGCACGAGTTGTCGAATGACTTCACTCGAACAGCAGTAGCAATTAACAATGAAAACTTTATTTACAAATGAATAGAGTAGCGAAGGTGAAATTATGAGCCCAACCTTCTCCCAAGGTTGGTAGTTTGTACAGCAATATATTAAATTCCATAATTTGTATAAAAGTCTTGCTCTCTCATTTGTTCTTGCTGCTTCAAATGTTCTAAATAACTCTACCTTGCTATGGTGGTCACGACTTGAAAACCACTACTACTGCTGTCGACATTTCCCTGTCTAACTCGTCGTATGGTAATATTTGTCTTCTCAATGTTCTGAGCTTGATGTTCTACAGTCTTTACTTGGTGTGTTTAGAGAAAACACTGGCCTACAGCCAGGGTTGATGATTTCGCAAGTTTACTTGCTACTCGTTAGACTGTACGCTACTCTTTAGACAGTCACTTGGTCTAATATGTTGCCTATCCGCAATATACTTTAAATGTACAACATACCTGCACCATTTGGAAAACCACACACTTTTCTTGAAACTGGCAACACTGTCTTTTGTACTCAGAATAATTATAAATACTATCCTAGTGGCGTACCACGCGATTGGGTGGCTAGACAATAGTTTAAAATTTCTGTCACCACAGAAGCAACCAACTCATTGGCATTATTGTCCGAGGGTACCACTCAATTGCGCTTGCCACATAAAAATACTATCGTTAACACATTTTTGTTTGGGAGAGAGCCCATTTTCTCAATCTACGCTTAACGCGTCTACCGATCTGTCTGACCATAGTTTGTACAACGATTTACAACGATAACTTTACCCAAACTTTCTAGATCGAGTTTTTCTTAAGACAGCTCACTAAAATACAACTTTCCCGTGCAAGCATAACCTCGCTCACCCAGCCAACCAAAACTCCAAACTTTGAGTCAGCATTTTATTCCTCAAGGGGCGTAACATCCTACTGTTGATCCCTATTATGGATTATCGCCCTTTGCTTACAAATGTTATAACTTAAAGATTTCGCCCCTTTACGTTAAATTTACAAGTCCGTTACTTTCTCTTATGCAAATGTTTGAAACCGGATGTCTGACACACGAACTCCCTATTACACTTGCTTCATGCTACAATGGGACCGAATGGAAAAACTGTAGGGGGTTTTTATTTTGTTGGCCGAAGACAAAATTAAAAATAAAAGAAAATCTGAAATGGCCAATATAAGAACTTTACAAAAGAAAGCAAAAATTGAAGTCTTGTCTTGAACAGGTGATATCTCACGCTGAGTTCTAATGTTACTAGATGCGCCATTTGAAATAATAATGACATTCAAAATTATTTATCTTGATGTTTGCTTCATATAAACTGGTTAAATACGATTGAATAACAAACAGCTTAAAAATAGAATGTTTACAGTTCAGTCATCCTAGAGATCGGCGAGTGCCACTTTATTTAGACGTTAAAATGACAGCCTTACAGCGCTATGCAGAGCCTATGCTATTGCATGGTTGTGAATCTTGAATAGCGTATAAACAAGTACACCAATAAACTGCATGATAACAGAAATGATAACAGTAATGATAAAAATCCTCAATACAAGGAACAAAGAACGCATTGTGTGATATACCATAAACAATTTACAATACGGAACAAAGAACACATTGTGATATACCATACACATGTACAACAAGGAACAAAGAACACATTGTGTGATATACCATAAACAATGTACAGAGTATTATACCATAAACAATGTACAGAGTATTATACCATAAACAGTGTACAGAGTATTATACCATAAACAATGTACAGAGTATTCATAAAACATTCAACAAAATAGTGGTGTTAAATTGAGTGTATATTTTGTGCTGACAACAAAACGTCTGGAACATGACTGCGGAATCGGAATCGTGTAGTGGGTCGTTTTTAGTGTAGTCGGAGTACGTAAAAAATGTTCGGACTTCGACTCCCAATTGTACACCATGTGACTAGTAAAAAACGGTAGTCGGAGTCAGGAGTCGGACTTCTAATAATTTAGAGGTCGGAGTCGGAAAATGTCTTGGCCGACTCCACAACCCTTATTTGAAAGACAAGAAATCAAATTTAGAGAAGAACTTGAGATAAGCTTGAAGTTGATGAAGGAGACCTGGAAAGACTTTGAGCTGAAGGTACGCGACAGGAAGAAATCGGCATAAATTTGTTGAAAGCCTGTTATCCTTAGGGATTTGAAAGGTGAAAGAAGAAGAAGTATAAAACTTTTCATACCATTTCAATCCTTTTATTCTATACAAGCACTATTCTCCATCAGTGTGGTGAATGGGGATAATATATATCTTTATAGGGGACTTAGTGTACTGACTGAGATCAGCTGTGAAGGTCTATGTATCTATTTAATATTGTGATTTATTACATAGCCTTCTTTGCTACCACATATGTCAACCTCAGTCAGACTTATTCTGGATTTGTATAATGACTGCGTGTTATGTCTAGGGTATGATAGTGATGTAATGAGAGTACACAATAATTAACAGCCAGCTAAACACCTATGGTAAGACCCACAACACTTATAACACCAAACCTCTCACAAACCTCAACAACTTTAAGAGGGACCTTAAGTAAGTCGAGTGTTAACTTTTCAAATTTATGTATTATGTATTTATAAAAAGATATCCTGATCCAATGTCAAAGGAATCAGGAATCCCAATCACTATAATTATATGAAATATTTACACATTATACAAAGGGTATGTTAAAATTAACAACTGTGTCATGTAATCGCTGTGTGTGTTGTAGTCTTTGCGGAAATACTGGATGTTCAAGCTATGTGGTTGTTGCTCCTCATCACATTTCTAGTCTGTCTTTGATGGAAATAAGGTCTACACTTTCACTTTCCTATCAAGGAAACACTGTCGTGTCTCTCTGGCTTTATGTTCTTTGATTTTCAATTCTAAGAGGGGTCATAAGACTGAGCGTCACTGTTTACACCTCTTAACTTTGAGATGGCTGACAGGAATAGACTCCTATGCTCGTAAGGTCAGCATCCTCTGGATTTCATCACTCTGGTCGTTCTCTTGTCCCAGGCATATATTCTCTGCCTCCGGATTGTACGATAATCTGACCAGGTGCTGCTCTAACAGTTTGAGGACCACTGTCCCACAATTAAGAAATCTGAGAACAAATTACGTTGAATAGCAAGACCAATATGGCACACTCTCGATCTGCTGTCGTTCCAGGCTTTCAAAGAATAATTGCACTGGCTTTCAAAGCATAAGTTTCTCCAATGAAGAAATATTTGAATGTGGCAGTGAACTGACGCTCTTTTTGCCAATATCGGGAGTTCTAACCAATAAGGCCCTATGTTTACAAAGTATTTGAAATTAAAAGCAGCTTTCCTATCGTGTCTCTATTAGCAACCCACTAGTACTTTTTCTCGACTAATCGTAGTTAGTCTTTTATAAAATGGTAACCAATCAAATCGATTCTAACAGTGTGGCCTCCATTCATTTTAAAAGTCTTATCTACCATGCCAAATGGAGCAACCATGACCAAGTGTTGTCAATACGACACCACTACTTTATTTTGGCTATAAGTTGTTTATTCTTTAACTAATGGTGCAACACTTACTATATTCGTTATCAGCAAATTCTACTGCATCTAACTATATAAGTTTAAATGGTCTACTCTGTCAGTGGAGGGACATGATTTCAACCTAAACTCATGTTAATATTTAACTTTTCCACTGTTTATTAAAAAAATCTGGCCGGTCATACGCATTCGTTCGTGTGTTCCAAGAAATGCATAGTTTATTTTTAGCCTAGACTGTCAGTTTGATTTCAAGCCATAGCGTAGCAAATTAATATGCAGAACGCGTTTCGACATTCATGTCTCAATGCAATGCAGTGTACGCCTTAGGAAAGCACAGTCCTATACCAGTCTTCTTCCTATGTAATTATCTATCCGTTTGGCTTTACATTTAATTATGATTTATTTATGTGGATTTAGAATGTTCCACGACAATCAGTGAGAGAAAAATTTGACCGTCAGTTTGAGTGGACAGCAAGAGAGACGTATGCTGCTTCTGAAGACAAGATTACTATAATGCGAGATGTCAATAGGCTAACACAGCTCCGTGAGATTTAAATATACTAACACAGCTCCATATGATTTAAATACCCTAAAACAGCTCTATGTAATGTGAATAAATAAAAATACAGCTGTATGAAACGCATATGTACTAACAAGGCTCAATGAACTATAACTATGCTAACACATCTATGACGAACTCACACTAGACAACAATAACAGTTAATTATTCATCAATTACTGCATTGGTCTGCCTTTTTATGTACGTCTAAATGACGTCAAACGCATCGCTAATTCTCTTTCTCTTACGAAATGGCTTTCCATCACACTACACGCTTCTAACCTTTCCCTATCTACTCCAATACTTGAATTTCTAATTCCACTCCATCTTTCAATAATTTTTTATTCGCTCTCCTCGAAGGAAAAAAAAAAGCCAGCGGTCTATCTATCTATCTTTCCTACTTGTGGTCTCTAAGTCGAGGAGTACAGAAGTGTTCATTAAGTTTCGCACACAAAAAACAAAATTATAATCCAGCCTTGGTTCTATCACTGTGACAGTCAGATCTATTATTAATAAGGTAACGCTAGTTTCCCGTATAGACTTTCATCACGCAATCTATTTGCTCTCTGCTCGCCCAACGGTTCGATAATAACGCATAACCTTCTTAAAGTTCCCGTACTGATGAATGCGCAGTTTTTCTTTCAATCTTTCCTTTGGGCGGGCATGATTTCCCTATTTCATTTTTATGGATTAAAAAAGGACCCCAGTATATTCAGGTTGTCTATCGTGAAAAGTTACGGTATGAAAAGGATATTATTCTATGCCATTGTTTTTTGAAGCTCGGTAAATAAAAGTTTTACTGTAGTATTCATGATTTTATGGATTACTTCTTGCGCATGGTTCAATATAAGATCCACTGGCCTGAGGCTTATGGGTTTCATTCCCAGTCCTAAGCGTTTATATCGTTTCTGTTCATACGCGTAGATGTATAGGCAGGTAAGTAGACAGGCAAACTGACGGACGGATGGATGGATGGATGGATACATGAACGGACGGAGGAAGGGACGCACGGACGGACGGAGGAAAGGACGCACGGATGGAAGGAACGGCGGACTGACCGACAGAGATACAGACCGACATAAAAACAAACCGACAAAGATACAGACCGACGGACAGACAGACATGCAGGCAGGCAGATAGACAGAGAGACCAACGGACAGGCAGGCAGGCAGATAGACAAGCAGACAGACAAAGAGACAGACTGACGGATATACAGATATCAGGTTTTCAAAGTAAGTGACCCAATAACATTTCCCGCCTCCAGTTTCACATTTGTTAGCTGTTATCATTGTCGTAGATTTTAGATAGGGGAATTAAGACATTGGTTGGTCCCTTCTGAATAGACATAGAACAGGTAATAATAGCTCAGTGGGAGATAATAATAGAAATAGATTTCACGAGTGAAATGGTGGAAATTAATAGAGTCTGTCCCTGAACGCGAGAAGCTTCTCTCGGTCAGCCTATCTTCTACAACAGATCTAGATTAGTCAGACAGTCTATAAAAATATATATTAAATATATATACCACTCACATACATACATACATAAGTGACGACAGTTAGACGCACAGACGTGAAAACTATGACAATGGAATATAGATATTTTGGGACAAGCTGACTGACACACTGGTATAAGTTTATGTAAATTTTATTATCATAAGACAATTTACCCACACCATAAATTTGAATATCAATCACATATAAATACACATAAGTTAATGCATTACAAAACACAGATAATAGACTCATAGGTGTAATCCTTTCCCCCTCTGTTTAGCTCACGATCCCGTTAGAAGAAAAGTTAAGCCCCCAAAGAGTCACAGATTTATACGCTATGGTCTAAGATTTCCCTTTATAGTTAAGAACAGAGTTGATACATTAGTCTATACTAAAAGGAAATCTGCATTAGCAACAAACTTGCATAAAGAAATTTCAAAAGTGGGTGCATGAATATAAAATGAAAGAATCACTCGTTCTGCTTTCTCTCTGTTCATTCAGCCCTGACATACCTTCTTACCTATAAACGTGATGTTTTTCTCCTTCTGGCGCAAACTTCAGGACACTTCTCTACAGTGAATCTGTTTTTTTCTTTTGATAAAGAGAATCCCAGCTCTGCAGATAAAGGTTTCTTCCAATGTTCCGGGGAGTATTCGCTTTATAACTATATTTTAAGATTACTGGTAATGTCACTTGAATCCGTTCAGGTAAGAAATTATAAACGGGCTCACAAGGTCTGAATCTTGGGGTTTCCCGTACTTAGGAAAAAGGCAGGTTGGTAACGTCTCTCAAAGGTAAAATTCTTGATCACACCACAATTAGTTAAAAAAACCGTCGGAAATGTTACTGTTTGTAATTTCTCTCGCCACAGGGGCTGAATGTATATGAGATTTAGGAAAGAATTATAATCTGGCTCAATAGGCCCAGTTATTGCATTTAGTCTTAAAGTTCGTGAAAATTGGTACTCTGTTTCTTTCTGGATGCCAATACGGTGCCAGACAGGTGGTAACTTGTAACCCCACGTATTTTAAAGACATGAAATGTTTCTTCTGTGATTTGTTCTCATATACTGAAACCGCTGGTAGATGTTGGGCTTTGAACCAGATACTCTATAAAGAAATAGAAACGTACAGAATACTGAATCATAATATTATACGAGGCGTGTCCAAATGAAACCCGACCGTGCTGCGCCTAGTGGACATTCGTAGGAGGAGCATGATGACGTCATACCTGACGTAATAAGCGCATACGAATGTACAAGTGTGTAAGTGTTCATACTCCTAGTATTCATTGGTTGTGCTGCAGACCGTTAAAATAATGGCCGGTGTGATAAGGAATCCGTCCAAGGTCGATCACCATAAGGAAGAACGCATGGGATGGAGTTTGAACCACCTGCTGCGTTACGAAGAGGAGGGTGATGCATTTCTGCTGCGCATAGTGGCAGGCGATGAGTCGTGGTGCCACCACTTTGAGCTGTGCAGCAAATCAGCGAGCATGCAATGGAAACATCCCGGATCACCAAAACCCACAAAATTCAAGTCACAGATTTCCGCCGGTAAGGTTATGCTGACCGCATTTTTTGACCATGAAGGGCTTTTATTGGTAGACTTTAAAGAGCCTGGCGTGAACATCAATGCTATACGCTACAAAGACACACTAGACAACCTGCATACAGCCACCAAGAATAAGCGACCCGGCATGCTTTCGCGTGGTGTGTTTCTGTTGCACGACAATGCTCGTCCACATGTTGTGAACATTATGCAGGAAACGTTAGCAAGGAAAAGGTGGGAAGTTCTGCCACACCCAGCCTACAGCCTTGATCTGTCACCATGTGACTTTCATTTGTTCGGACCCTTAAAAAAATCTCTAAAGGGACAACGATTCGACTCTGATGCAGACGTCAGGGCCTCGGTGACCAAATGGTTCAATAAGCAACCAAAGTCATTTTTCTCGGACGGCATCCGCCGTCTACCCAAACATTGGGATGCGTGTCTGAATGCCCATGGTGACTATTTCTAAAAAACCCCAGTGAGTACTTGCTTCATAACAATTGCTGTAATTAATTCTACTACTCCTGCTGATGTACCTTACATATATTTCTTATAAATCCACTGGGACGGGTTTCATTTGAACACACCTCGTACATACACCCTATCCTACTCTCGCGTAAAAATATAATATTCACTTCGGTTATTAACTTTAAGTTAGAGACTATAAGCTTAGCGCTTGTCTAATCGTTTAAACTTCCGTGAAATATATTCTAGTCAATTTAAAAAAAATCAATCATCATGAATTAGAAATACGTAAGTATCTCGTCAATACTCAATGATGAGTCAGCGCATTTACTAGTTAGTTAAAATATTCTCGGACTGGTTACAAGCAATTTAATTAAATTTATTTATAGCTGTATGAGTTTTAGCTAGAAATTTTAATTTATTTTGCTATCTACTGTAACACAGTAACTTAGAGAAAATTAACTGACTTTCATTTAATCACTCTACACATAAATGTAGTGAAGATATAATAGGCGATTTTCCACTTAAATCACTCACAAATACTATCAATATATTAACCTCTCACAGTACTACTTAAAATTATCCTCCAAAGCAACTGAGAAATTCTACTTAAATAAAAGTGATTTCTAGAACGTAGCTAGGTTGTCTAGCGAGACTGTGGATGTCTGAATGAATGAAGTCTAAAACTGCTCTGGTATAAATATATCTATGATAAAAAAAAATCATTACATTATCGAAACCCCAGACTCTCTCTGCCACATGTTCGCACCTAGAGGAAAATCTACATAAATTCTTGTATTCTACAAATGAAACGAATTTCTCACGCTGAAGCCGAAACAGACTCGCAAATCGAGCGGACAGTCTGTCTTAGATCTTGCGTAACATGATTTACTAGACCGTGCAAGAGATTTCTGCTCTCGAGAATACACACTATTACTGCCTGCGACTATAGTCATAAACGAAATACACGCACGCTCGTCTTTCATCTCAAATCTTTCACCTTGAATAATTAACTTATAGGCGAGCACATTAGAGAGAAGTGATAGACGATCGTCTTACTTTTTATCCCTGTCGAGAACGAATTACCACGATTCGGTCTCATCAAAGAACTTTGCTTAACAGCAATAAAATGCGTTGCTAAATTAGCAAGGAAAAACAAAGGTATGAATGGGAGAGTTTATCTTAACAATCGAGCGTATGCGAAAAGAAGGGTAAAACGAGCGAAAGAAAGGTAAAAGAGCGGAAGGAAAAGGAAAAGACAAATGTAGAATAAAGAATAGATATCTGAAATTTATTAATCATAATATCTCTGCCACAATCATGTCATACAAAATTCCTTTTCAATATCATAATCTTCCTTCAGATCCCCACGGAGCATAGATCTTTAACAAACTCATTCCAGGTCCTGTTGTCCTGTGCCATCCGCTTAAGGTCTTTCCATGCTTTTCATTTATGGCTCCAGATCTTATCTCCATGTGTTTCTTTGTTTCCCTGTACTTCCCTCACCCTAGGGGTCAGAGAACAAGAACTGCCATGTGATGTTATGAACAGGTTTACTCAATGTGTGTCATATCCATCACAGTAGTCTTGCTCTCATCTCTTGTTCTCTTGTCTGGTTCTTGACATTAGTTCAACATAGGTGTTCTTGACATTAGCTAAACATAGGTGCTCTTGACATTAGTTCAACATAGGTGTTCTTGTCATTAGTTCAACATAGGTGTTCTTGTCATTAGTTCAACATAGGTGTTCTTGACATTAGCTCAACATAGGTGTTCTTGACATTAGCTAAACATAGGTGTTCTTGACATTAGTTCAACATAGGTGTTCTTGTCATTAGTTCAACATAGGTGTTCTTGTCATTAGTTCAACATAGGTGTTCTTGACATTAGTTCAACATAGGTGTTCTTGACATTAGTTCAACATAGGTGTTCTTGTCATTAGTTCAACATAGGTGTTCTTGTCATTAGTTCAACATAGGTGTTCTTGTCATTAGTTCAACATAGGTGTTCTTGTCATGCCATTTCAACCCTTCCATTCTACGCTAACGCCAATTTATGCAAGTCTGTAACTTGTTGGTTGTTGTTTTATTGTCCTTCAAGTTTCAGAGACATATAATAAGATTGATTTGATATTTGAGTAACCTTCATGTTTCAGAGACATATAATAAGATTGACTTGATATTTGAGTAACCTTCATGTTTCAGAGACATATAATAAGATTGAATTGATATTTGAGTAACCTTCATGTTTCAGAGACATATAATAAGATTGACTTGATATTTGAGTAACCTTCATGTTTCAGAGACATATAATAAGATTGACTAGATATTTGAGTAACCTTCATGTTTCAGAGACATATAATAAGATTGACTTGATATTTGAGTAACCTTCATGTTTCAGAGACATATAATAAGATTGAATTGATATTTGAGTAACCTTCATGTTTCAGAGACATATAATAAGATTGACTTGATATTTGAGTAACCTTCATGTTTCAGAGACATATAATAAGATTGACTTGTTATTTGAGTTGGAGATTCTTACTTTATCTTTTATTACCAACTTATTTGGTACTTCAGCAGTCTACTTTGTGCCTAAAATTTGTCTCAAGAAAAACACTTGTGTCGATGTAGTTGATTTTTGTACTTGTTTAAACGCTGTCCATGATTCACAACCATGCAATAGTATAGGCTCTGCATAGCGCTGTAAGGCTGTCATTTTCACTTATAAATAAACTGGCACCCACCGATCTCTAGAATGACTAAAAAATACACATTCTATTTTAAAGCTGTTTATTATTAAATCATATTTAACCAATTTATATGAAGCAAACTTCAAGATAAAGAATTTTCAATGTCATATTATTATATCAAATGGCGTTTCATAGTAACATAACAACTCAATGTAAGATCCCGCCTGTTCAAGACAAGACTTGAATTTTTGCTTGCTTTTGTAAAGTTCTTATATTGGCTATTTGAGATTTTTTTTACAATTTGTATTTTGTCTTCGGCCAACAACATAAAAACTAAAACTTAGTCGAATGTCAGCTATTTTCCCTTGTTTTAACATTATTTTTACTTATATCCATTAGATACAAGTGATGATATTAATATTTAAAAATATGAAGTGACTTTCAACCCTCCTACAGTTATGTATTACATCTATGCTTTTAAAGCCAAAATGGCGCCGTATTTCATTTCGAAACTAGGACGCGTTGCGAGTATATTGTGATTATAGTTTAATGAAGTCAAAAATCCGTTTCTGTTATGGAAGGCAGTTTGCTTATCTCAATGATTGTTTCATCAATCGAAGTCTAAAGGAATGCCTCGTGAAGACCTGATTGCCAGTTCTTGCCCGAAATACGCGCCAAGTGTTCCACTCCGCCCCCACCACATGAGCTCATTAACATTAATGAGGTCAGATCGTTAGAGTTCCATTTTGTGAAATATTCTCAACTACAAATCGCTTTCGCATTTGTGAATGATTTATTCATTCGATATTACTCCGTTCTTTTCCTTCTTTTTTTTTTTTTTTCCTTTGTCATCGCTTGCGCATTACGGAGTAGGGCTCTAAACTAGACCACAAGAGCGGTTTCTTATTCACGCAACACCAGCACAGATGTGCAAAGTGACCTCAATTATGCGACAGGCAAAGCATTACAAGCAGCGTTAAAGTTCATAATGCCGGTGAGACTATTTAAGAAAGAAAAGCAAAGTTGAATAAATAAATATTTATTACATTAAAAAATAAGAATTCAAAAATATTAAACGAGCAGAATAAGCAAATAAGAATAATCGAAAACAAGAAATTCAGAAAAAAAAAAAAACTTAAATGAGAGACTGTCATGAAATATTCTAATCCACATATATAAATTATTAGGTAAATATAAAGCCTAACAAATAAAATTAATAAAGAGAAGAGCAATGGGAAAATGACAGTGCTGTCACAAAGAATGTACTCGAAATCCCCCTTGTTTTCTGCTTCGTCTGCAAATTGTAACGCTTTCACGTTGATAGTAAAGCTTACTGTATTATTACCCGCCTTCTTCAATGAAACGTGTGCTGTATTTCTTGGAAAAGCATTGAGACGTACTGCGTAATGACCTAAATTAACCCTAACATTAATTATACTGCGTTACCAAAACGAACGAACAGATGGACTAAAGGGATAAAAAGAGAAGGGAGAGGCAGAAAGCCGAACACTAAACCCGCTTCGCGCGATACACAATTACTACCATCACGCGTGTAAGTCTACATGCACTAATTTTTTTTCAGACGGACAGTGATAAAATACACTACCCTTTCCCAGAGTTAGGTTTATAAATCATAACAGACTCTTATTAGAAAAGACAACATTATATGGGTTTACGTTTGAACACATAACAGTACCCAGACAGCACATCTTCTAAACAGGAGATAGAAGAAATTGCATATTTTGAACGCAGCCACGTAGCTCCTTTAAATTAGTATTTTTGGGTTCCTTAGGGTTTGCTGACAAATAATATGTAAAACGTTACGCAAATAGTCCAGGAATTAATAAATTATACCCAAAATAAAATATTGGGGGTGCCTGACAGCATAAAATCATTTCTGCTCATAAAATTTTTTTTTTATAACGTGTTTGAAAAAACCTTACGTTACATAAATAGCCTACCATGTAAACTCCAAATTGATTGGAGCGCAACAAATGAAAGCCTAACCACGATTGGTCGGGCTATAAATACTATCTTGGTTGTTGGGGGAGACGGGAAAAGATAACATTTTTTTTCAAACACTTGTCGAAACGTGGCTCATTGGCCAGTCTCGCTGATATACACACTTGGGAGCGTTAGTTCGAGACCACTAATTCAAATAAGCTTGATAAAGCGACAGTACGTTGAAGCTAGCTCACATTTTTGCTAAAATAAAAGCCTGGAACATAGGCAGAACGGAATTTGTGCCAGTTTGTGCCAGAATTCATTGCTAATCAACGTATCTGTGTTTATTTCCATGAAATTGTGGGACAGTGGTCTTGATGGTAGTGAGCAGCACCTGGTCAGAGATTTGCTGAATCCAGAGTCGGACAGCATACTCCTTGGTCTTTTTAGCTATCAGGGAGGTGTCTCCTGAGCCCAGAGGAGAATTCGAGCAGAGGAGTCCTTTCCTGCCGCCATCACGCCAGATAAGCGAATTGGCCAGCTGAGCTCAACATTATGTCCCCTCATCTTGAAATAACTTTATAAAAATACTATTCAGAGGGGAATTTACTTGTCTTAAAATCAGGAACTGTGAACATCTACAATAATGGTCCCTAAAGACAAACTATTGAAGTCATGATGACAAATACCAACAGAGCTTGAACAAAACAAAACCAGTATTACCTCATTTTACCACTACACAAATGACACACATAGAACATTGGTAATAATATATGTCACTACAATATTCATATTAAATACATTCTGTACATAACTTGTAATTTAAATTGATTGTGATTCCTGGTTCCCTTGTAGTTGAATCAGGACACATATTCATTCATGCCAGTAATGAATACATATTGTTATTTGAAACGTTACTAGTGACTTCTTTAAGATATTCTCATAGAGTGTTATATGTATGTGAGTGTCACAGTGTTGTTAAGAGTAGTGGATTAAATTAAATTGTTTATCTGTCTGTTGTTGTGACTTACACTTCACCATACACATACCCTAGACACATAACGTAGCATCACACTATTCCAGAATAATTCTGACTGAGATATATAGATATGTGGTAGCAAGTAAGGTTATATATATAATATACTACTCTTATTAGATATATATATACCTTCACAGCTGATCTCAGTCAGTACACTAAGTCCCTTATAAATATTTATAACATCCCACTTCACCACATATATTGGGGTCTCGCTCTCGGGATTTTGAATCTTTAACTATTAAAAATATTGGGGGTAATTCACTTCAGGGAATATAAGAATTAAAAGGTATCCTTGGGTGGAATTAAATAAGGTTGAGCTCACGGTGCCTGTTTTGTCCATTAGAGATTGAATTGTTGGTTAGACATTGTATTAAGTTACCTGATAGACAATGGCGGACCTGGCCAAATTTCGATCTGCTGCGGTTCAGACTGCAAAAGAGTTAGGATTAGATGGGCAAGTTATGGTTGCCTATGTCACAACGGAATGTGACAAATTTATTGAACGCGAAGAAAGAAGATTAGAAAAAGAAGCCGAAAGAAAGTTAGAGGCTGAGACTAAGAGGTTGCAAGCTGAGGCTGAGACTAAGAGGTTGCAGATTGAGGCTGAGGCTAAGAAATTGGAGGCAGAAAGAGAAGACAAAAGATTAGCTGCAGAAAGAGAAGCCGAGGAAAGAAGACAAGCTGCAGAAAGGGAAGCAGAAAAGGAGGAGAAGAGATTACAAAGGGAACATGAGTTACGACTAAGGGAGTTTGAGTTTCAAGGCCATGCTCCTGAAAATGGTGCCAGCCCCTTTGCCTCTGATGCTACGGTTACTCAAGGAGCCTCAATCTCAGCTATGAACTTTCATTTAGATCATTTTGTTGAGAAAGACGATGATATTGAGAGCTATATAAATAGGTACGAACTATTAGCTACCACGTATGGGTTAGAGAGAGAAAGGTGGAGCTTAAAGTTATCTCAGGGACTTCGTGGGGCAGCTTATGAAGTTTTTGCAAAAATGAGCAGAGGTGATCAGGAAAATTATGACATGCTAAAGCAGGCTCTTTTGTTAAGGTATGAAAAGAATGCAGAGTTTTACAGGAAAAAATTTAGGAATGCTAAACTACTGTCAGGTGAAACCTATCACCAGTTCTCTGCACGAATAGAGACATACTTGGAGAAATGGACTTCTCTGGGGAAAACCCAAGATCTTAAGGAAATGGTCCTTATAGAGCAACTAAGAGAGTCCATGGCTCCAGACCTGAGAAAGTTTCTCATGGAACAAGGTGCAGAGAGGCTGGATGAGTTGCTAAATGTTGCTGAAAGGTATCAAGCAGCTCAAGCAGAGGTAACAGGTAATAAAAAGAAACAGGTGGACAACTTTAGGGCACCACAGAACTTTAATAAATTTGATCCTAGGGATCAAAATAAAGGTAAGCACCAATTTGATAGGCCACGGTATGACAATAAAAATAAATTCCCACAATTCGATGAAAGGAAATATGATGAAAGAAAATCTTTCAACCAAGGAAAAAGGTGGTGTAAGAATTGTCAGATGGACAATCATGACACTGACCGTTGCAGAAGGAAACCTGTGTATATGGCAACCCTTCAGGTCAGGTCGACCTCAAGACAGGAGGAGGATATTATGTTGGATACCACTCCAGAAGAGATGAGGAAGGCACAGGCGGGGGATAAAACACTCAAGCCTTGTTTCAGAAAATTGTCAACTTGTCATACAACTCCAGGCAAGGGAGATTTTTACATGAAAAACAAGTTGATGTATAGGAAGGCCGGAACTAGATCCAATGGTCACGGACAGCTGGTTCTTCCAAAAAGATACAGGACAGAATTAATAAGGAGCCTACATGTGAAACCAGATGGGGACCATGAGAAGATAGGTACCATCATTCAAAAGGTGGCTCACAATTATTATTGGCCCAAAGCAAGATGGGACATTGAGAATTTTGTAGAAAGGTGTAGCATAGCACATGAGGGAACACCCACAAGTGGGAACATGGATCAGGACCTGGACACGCCATGGGGCAAAATCAGGCCTGACAATAAAAGGAAAAATAAATTTGATAAAGTGGACCAAATGGAATGGGAAGCCCCTTTTCACGGACAAGCTTCACTTAACTGTTTTACAATGGCCACTATGCGGAGAGTGCAAAAGGATGTCTTACCCCAGGATAAGCCGAAAATCCCTCAATCGGACTTAAACAAACTGGAGGAAGAAGATGTAGAGAGGAAATCTCTCATCAAGAATTTTAAGAGGGGAGGAAACCCCAGGAAAAGAAAAATTGGTAGCGGTCGTTTTGTGAATGATAATTCTGGGAGGAAAAATCATCACTATAAAGCTTCAAGTGGAAGAGACCATACCGGTGCATGGACAAATAGGTCCACACAATTAAAGGTCCATATGTAGCTATGTTAAGAACGTGGACTGATGAAAAGGCAGAGGAAAACATTACATCTTCATACCAGTATGTGAATGAGCTGACCACTCGGTTAAAAACTGGCTGGAAACTTGCCAATGAAAATTTGAAACAAGCCAGGAAGAAACATGCTGCCTATTATAACAGGAAGGCGAAAGACAGAAATTTGGCTGTGGGAGAGAAGGTACTGCTTCTTTTGCCCGGGAGTCAGAATAAGTTACAAATTGGATGGCAGGGTCCATATACAGTTCTAGAGAAGGTGTCTAGAACAAATTATAAGATAGATAAGAAGGGGAAAGAAAAAATCTATCATGTGAATCTCCTGAAGAAATATTTGGAAAGAGAACATCAGGAAGAGACACACTTGTTGACCTTGTCCATCGCCATGGAGATGAAAAAGGAACCACTTTCATCATTTGAATATCCATTACACCCCTGTGAGACAGCAGCACAGGTGAAAATCAGTACACATTTAACGAAAACTCAGAAAGAGAGAGTGCAACAGGTTCTAAATAATCATGCAGAGGTGTTAACAGACCGACCAGGGCATACAAACCTATTGGAATATGATATGAAACTCATAGACTCCACACCTGTCTGTATGAAACCATATTCGATTCCGTTTGCTAAGGAAAAAGCTTTGAAGGAAGAGATAGACTATCTATTGAAGGAAGGAATTATTTCGCACAGTGAGTCTTCGTATAGCTCCGGTGTTGTACTCTTAAGGAAGCCCTCTGGAGAACATAGACTCTGTATAGATTACAGGAGACTGAATGCTATTACAGAAGGACAGGTGGATCCATTGCCGGATACAAATCAGCTGTTTGCCAGACTAAATAAAGCTAAATATTTCTCAAAAGTGGATCTGAGTAAAGGATACTATCAGATTCCAGTAAAGCCTGAGGTTAGACCATACCTAGCTTTTAGTACCTCAGAAGGACACTATGAGTTTAATAGATTGCCATTTGGATTGAAGAATGCGCCTAGTGTCTTCTCTAGAATGATGAGAAAATTATTGGATCCTCTGAATAATCCCTGTATAACAAATTTTATGGATGATATCCTTATAGCAACAGAAACATTTGAGGAACACATTGACTCTCTGAACATGCTGTTTGATCGACTTAGGGAGGCAAATTTAACAGCCCGACCAACCAAATGTTGCGTTGGATGTAAAGAATTGGAATTTTTGGGACACACAGTTTATCAGGGAAACATGACCCCTGACCCAAAGAATTTAGAGAAACTACAGAAAGCCCCGAGACCACAAACCAAGAAGGACGTGAGATCCTTTGTCTCATTATGTGGTTTCTACCAGAAGTATATCAAAAACTTTAATTCCATATGTGCACCTTTAACGGAATTGACACGTAAAGGACTTCCAGATCGCATTACATGGACACCACAATGTGAAATGACTTACCAAGAATTGAAGGAAAAGCTCACAAGTAAACCCATTTTGAAATTACCTGACTTAAGTCAAGAATTCATAGTAAGGACGGATGCAAGTAATATTGGGCTAGGTGCAACTTTACTACAGAAATCAGATGCATTGGATGGGGAATTAAGCCCAGTGGCATATGCTAGCAGAAAGTTGAATAAAGCTGAAATCAACTACTCAACTAGCGAAAAAGAATGTCTTGCAGTAATATGGGCAATAAAGAAATTCAATATTTATCTATATGGGAAGGCATTTAAGTTGCAAACTGACCACAAACCTTTATCGTTTTTAGCACAGGCTAAGCATGAGAACTCTAGGTTACTCCGATGGTCTTTGCTTCTGGCTCCATATAATTTTAGCATTGAATATATATCTGGAAAAACAAATCTGGGAGCGGATTTTTTAAGCCGCCATCCGTGTGATGAGAATCACCGTAAACCCCAGAAATAATAATAAATTTCTCTATGTGTATATAGAATAAAGGACTGACATATAATGTCTGTTTTAAGAGGGGAAGTGTCATGAAATATTCTAATCCACATATATAAATTATTAGGTAAATATAAAGCCTAACAAATAAAATTAATAAAGAGAAGAGCAATGGGAAAATGACAGTGCTGTCACAAAGAATGTACTCGAAATCCCCCTTGTTTTCTGCTTCGTCTGCAAATTGTAACGCTTTCACGTTGATAGTAAAGCTTACTGTATTATTACCCGCCTTCTTCAATGAAACGTGTGCTGTATTTCTTGGAAAAGCATTGAGACGTACTGCGTAATGACCTAAATTAACCCTAACATTAATTATACTGCGTTACCAAAACGAACGAACGAACAGATGGACTAAAGGGATAAAAAGAGAAGGGAGAGGCAGAAAGCCGAACACTAAACCCGCTTCGCGCGATACACAATTACTACCATCACGCGTGTAAGTCTACATGCACTAATTTTTTTTCAGACGGACAGTGATAAAATACACTACCCTTTCCCAGAGTTAGGTTTATAAATCATAACAGACTCTTATTAGAAAAGACAACATTATATGGGTTTACGTTTGAACACATAACAGTACCCAGACAGCACATCTTCTAAACAGGAGATAGAAGAAATTGCATATTTTGAACGCAGCCACGTAGCTCCTTTAAATTAGTATTTTTGGGTTCCTTAGGGTTTGCTGACAAATAATATGTAAAACGTTACGCAAATAGTCCAGGAATTAATAAATTATACCCAAAATAAAATATTGGGGGTGCCTGACAGCATAAAATCATTTCTGCTCATAAAATTTTTTTTATAACGTGTTTGAAAAAACCTTACGTTACATAAATAGCCTACCATGTAAACTCCAAATTGATTGGAGCGCAACAAATGAAAGCCTAACCACGATTGGTCGGGCTATAAATACTATCTTGGTTGTTGGGGGAGACGGGAAAAGATAACATTTTTTTCAAACACTTGTCGAAACGTGGCTCATTGGCCAGTCTCGCTGATATACACACTTGGGAGCGTTAGTTCGAGACCACTAATTCAAATAAGCTTGATAAAGCGACAGTACGTTGAAGCTAGCTCACATTTTTTTGCTAAAATAAAAGCCTGGAACATAGGCAGAACGGAATTTGTGCCAGTTTGTGCCAGAATTCATTGCTAATCAACGTATCTGTGTTTATTTCCATGAAATTGTGGGACAGTGGTCTTGATGGTAGTGAGCAGCACCTGGTCAGAGATTTGCTGAATCCAGAGTCGGACAGCATACTCCTTGGTCTTTTTAGCTATCAGGGAGGTGTCTCCTGAGCCCAGAGGAGAATTCGAGCAGAGGAGTCCTTTCCTGCCGCCATCACGCCAGATAAGCGAATTGGCCAGCTGAGCTCAACATTATGTCCCCTCATCTTGAAATAACTTTATAAAAATACTATTCAGAGGGGAATTTACTTGTCTTAAAATCAGGAACTGTGAACATCTACAATAATGGTCCCTAAAGACAAACTATTGAAGTCATGATGACAAATACCAACAGAGCTTGAACAAAACAAAACCAGTATTACCTCATTTTACCACTACACAAATGACACACATAGAACATTGGTAATAATATATGTCACTACAATATTCATATTAAATACATTCTGTACATAACTTGTAATTTAAATTGATTGTGATTCCTGGTTCCCTTGTAGTTGAATCAGGACACATATTCATTCATGCCAGTAATGAATACATATTGTTATTTGAAACGTTACTAGTGACTTCTTTAAGATATTCTCATAGAGTGTTATATGTATGTGAGTGTCACAGTGTTGTTAAGAGTAGTGGATTAAATTAAATTGTTTATCTGTCTGTTGTTGTGACTTACACTTCACCATACACATACCCTAGACACATAACGTAGCATCACACTATTCCAGAATAATTCTGACTGAGATATATAGATATGTGGTAGCAAGTAAGGTTATATATATAATATACTACTCTTATTAGATATATATATACCTTCACAGCTGATCTCAGTCAGTACACTAAGTCCCTTATAAATATTTATAACATCCCACTTCACCACAGAGACCATTACAAAGTAAAATTAATACAGCAAACCAAAGCAAAACAGAAACGATTTTTAAAATGTCAAAACATGGAAACTCCAAACAATAACATGAAAATACTGTAAATATTCTAGAAATTTGGGCGCAGCGGTAGCGCAGTGGTTAGTGCACTGGTTTCCTAGCTAGGTGGTCCATGGTTCGATCCCCAGTTGAGGTGGGATTTTTTTAGACTGCAATCGGCTCCGGGGTCATGAATTGGGTACCAGAACAACTCTGGGAAGGTTAAGGCGGCCGGCTTGATACTGACCACATCACCCCTAGTGTGCCGATGGTCAAGAAATATACGGGCCTAACACCGTATTCCCAATATGCCTCAATGGGCGTGTAACGGGATCCTTTACTGTAAATATTCTAGAAATGAAATGAAAGAAAAAAAATTATATGGAGGGAGATCACACCAAAAATTGTAAATAAGGAAACATAACTTTACAATGATGTCTCTAATTATCATCGAAAATTCAAGTTCTAATGAGTAGACTCTACCGAGATGACGGATAAGAAAAGGGGAATCAAAGATGATCTGAGGGTGGGGGGCGGGGGAGTGGAGAAAGGGGAACTATTGATGACGGTGGCACATAATAATACAAGGCTTTAAGTATGTCAGATTACAAAGACTGTTGCTATCTTGTACAAATATGAATTGACACTATCAGATCTTCAGTAAATAGGTCACTTGTAAGATTGGCACATTTGTGTTTGTTTGTTTGTTTGTTTACCAAAAAGTCTATTTTTGACAAGTCAAACTGACTTGAAAGACTTGCTTACTTATTACATTTACATATTACCATAAGATTTCTGCTATCTTGAATACAAATTGATTGACTCTGTCAGATCTTAGGTAAATCGGCCAGTGATAAAATTAGCACTTTTTAGTTTAAAGAGAGCAATGGAAAAAGAAGATGATGATGATGATGATGAATACCATAATATTAAGGCTAGGAAATTATCAGAAACACACAATGGAAGAAAAATGAATGGTAGCAAAACTCAGTAAAGACAAATCTTAAAATGCTGAAAAATTTTCACATCTGAGTGCCAATTAAACAATAGAAATAGTCAGCAACATACTGCTTTACATATGGTAAACTATTATTATTATTTATTTTTTATACTAGAACCTTATTGTGCAGTGTCCACAAGATACTGTCATTGAGTGCTTCCGTCTAAAGCACAAAATAAAAATATATGAGCTAAAAGGTATTACACTATTAGAGTCAGAGTGATTCAAAGGTATGGGGCCCGCCTCTAATTCTAGAGGTACCGTGTTCGCTTCCATCACAGGGAATAACATTGTTGGACATTTTTTTCAGAACCAGCGGTTCCTAATGATGTCATACTCCCCCTTATCTCGTGGGTAGTGAGATCGGATACCTTGTCTTCTCGGACAAGGTCGAAAAAATAGGAGGTCCCGTGTGCAAGTTGCGCACGTTAAAAATCCCTCGGCAGTTGGAAATCTTAAAGAGTAAGACATACGGCCACTGCCCTGGCAAAATTTAAAAATGAGGAAACCTACTCATCTCAAAAATATTTACAGAATGTGTTATTCCTACAAACACACATTGGGGTCCTCGCCGGTGCTTCAGTGTTCGTGCACTGTGATTAAATCCTCTTTGTGTGAATCAAGGGAGGAGATGCAATGATGGAGATGTCCGTGTGCAATGAAGATGATCCTTAAAACCAAACCAAACCAAACCAAACCAGTATTAGAATATTTACAAGCGTGGAGCCATCCCTTTAACGTAGATCAGAATGCATGGAGGCATATCTGGAGAAGCATATACACAGGGAAAAGACAAAGATTATGAGAATAAATGCAAGGAATGATAACAAGGCTGAGCTTGAAGAAACACCCCTGAAGGATGTAGAATCGTACACATATCTTGGCAGTAATATAGACAGAGTTGAAGGATCATACTATGATATCAAAATAAGAATACAAAAAGCAATAGGAGCTTTCATTGCATTGGGAAACACATGGAGAACAAGAGAAATCAAGTCGAACACGAAGATAAGAATCTTCAACTAAAATGTGAAGTCAGTCCTATTGTAAGGCTCTGAGACATGGAGAGCAACAAAAACAACAATCAAAAAGCTACAGACGTTTATAAACGGGTGCATGCGTATTATAGAAGGACTGAAATGGTATGACAAAGTCACAAATGTGGAATTGATGACAAGAACCAGACAAGTGCCAGTGGAACAAGAGTTGAGAAGAAGACGCTGGCGATGGATAGGACACACATTGAGGAGACCTGTTGATAGCATTACAAGGCAGTCCTTGTTCCGGAATCCACAGGGAAAGAGAGGCAGAGGTAGACCAAAAACACACAGAGAAGAGAACTGGATTCAGAGGTGAAAATGATAAGGAAAACATGGAACGAACTTGAGCGGATGGCATAGGACAGGAAGACGTGGCATGTGTTTGTTGAAGGCCTATGCTCCTCGGGGAGCTAAAGGGTATTGGTTGATTGATTGATATCTGGAGTCATCTTTATATGACCACCAGCTAAGCACATTGCTATATTATGTAGGTTTGGAAGTGAATCTGTCTGGGAGGCTAATTACAGCCTCATTGACTTTTGAAATCATCCACACACTTCCAGGGATTCCCCCTGTGATGAAACATGTTGAGAACCCAGCACTGCACATTAAGCTTGGAAGAGTCAATTGAGCCCCAGACGTGACTCTGGCTTTTGCTTGGTAGCCTGCATACAGGAGGATCTCACCATGGACTATGATACGCAGAGGGAACTGAGAAGTAGCTCTGTGTAGGACGTGACGATTCCTTGGGAAAGCCCAGATCCAGAGCACAGTACTTTAGCTCTGCATATTTGGAGAGCCCGTTTGGATGGCGGGGAATGCACAGTATGCTCCACGCTTCTTCCTCTTAGCTTGGGACCAGATGTGACGATCCTTTAAATGCAAGCCAAGCTGGAGAAACTGGAGCTCATGACTTCAACTCAACACGTTTCGGAATGGCAGAAAAACAGGAGAAAAAGCCTAGATCCTCAGTGTAGACAAAACCAAGGGCTCTTCAACTAGGCTTTTGACTGCGATTGAACGAAAAGCTCAGCAGCCATAGTTAAACAACAACAACGTAGATCAGGTGTTAAAAATACACTTATACAAAGCAATTCGATAATACAGGAACATGAGTACAACGAGTACAACATTAGTACATAACTGGAAGATTAATAGAAAATGATAAAAAAAAGAAAATAAATACTGTACAGTATTACAGAAAAAAACATATTTTTACACCTGAGATGGTGTCAGTGTATGCCAGTGATTTGAACGTTTTGAACGCATGATGTTTTTTCAGTGCGGTCAAGAGTGCTTACAAGAAGGGCGGTTGTAACCGAGACTTCAGAGGTCATACATTTTAAATGTGAATTATTACTACGAAGATCATTTCAAGAATAGAGAGAACAATCAAACACAGATTCAGACTTACCCTGGGTACATTAAAACTTGGGAGATTAATCCCGATAGTCATAATTGAAGAAGAAATGAACAGTCGTAAATGTATCAATGTCAAACGCTGAGCAAGAAGTAATCGTGGTCAAATGTTAACTGGTCATCATTTATATTTGGACTTGCGCCCTAATATAACCGAATAGGTTGAACGGGACGCGGCAATATCGGAATTAAGTTCGCCGAACGCTCAGCAGTGAATATGTGTATAATGTGTATTTTGGTACCATTTAGAGTTAGGATTAGGGTTAGGATTAGGGTTAATCCTATAACCCTAACCTTAACCCTAATACTAACCCTAACTCTAAATGGTACGAAAATACACATATGTATTATACACATATTCACTGCTGAGCGTTCGGCGAACTTCATTCCGATATTACCTGGGACGTGCCTCGCCGAACGAGGGAACATTTTATTTAACAAACAAAAATTGTCAAATGTTAAAAGCTGTAGAAAACGTATAAGTTACTCAGAATAAAATATCCGAGAACAGAAATTGAGATCGACATCTTTGTTTATGAGAAAAAAAACTATCAGAAACTTCAATAAAGCAAAACTAAATAAATAATGATCTCTCTATCACTCTCGCTTAATCCCCGAAAGAACTGAGAGATAATTAAGTTATTTTTATTATTTATTGGGCTGAGTTTTCTCTCCAGCAGTTTATGTTTTATTAGATGAGACCTCAGATGTAGTTTAAATTTACGGAATAAAATATATGTTGCATGGGTCATTTACTTGCTAAAACATCAGACAAGGAGCTTAATACGATCAAGTAGCTTGGCGGGAAATAACTGTCGTGCTCTCTCAGCTGCATGTCCTGACGTCACTATTTCTCCTGTGGTCATATCAATGACGTGTCTGTGTTGTGCAGTCATGCTTCTCAAGCTAATTATAAATACATGAGCTGGACATACTTATTCATACTTAATTGCATGAACTCTGCTTGAGAAAAAAGTGTGTGTGTTTGGAAGGGGGCGGGGGGGGGGGGGGGATTACTGAAATTTAGTCAAAATAGCAGCCTTTGAGAGATAGGGGGGGAAAAAAAAACTCACGTTATTTCATTCAGCGTGCAATTTGTTCCCAAGCCGCAATGCGTGGCTTTTCCGTAAAAAAATTACAAGTTGGTGGGAATGTGTTTTGGACGGGACAATTTAGACAATTATATATATGGAGAACACGTGCTAAGATATCAGACGTGTGGTGTAATTTAAATAATGGAATTAGACGTACGTTTAATCCTTGTGATAATTTATCCGGCACATGGCAACGTCTGCGCGATAGGGACAGACTAACAGTGTAATGGGCGATAAGACACCAGACGCCCAGTTAATCCACGCCGTATACGACTTCAGACGTATAGCTTAATCTCACTTCCTATAATGTCTCGAAATTGCCGGGAAAACTGAGTCAGCCGAGGTGAGAACATTACTGAAGCTAATGAACATTAGGGGGAAGAGGAGGAAAAATAAGATTAGAGCAAAATCCACATCCCCTCCCCTTTTTTACATTTGGGAATTCAGCTCTCTGTTTTATTTTTATTAATCTAAAAACAAGCGATTTAGCGTCAGTGCGATGATCACTGTAGAGGAAAAACAGGAAAAGTTGAAATGGATTTCATTCCACTTTTTATGGACAACTTGTCCGCACTGAGGCAAGATTTAAAACAAAAAAATTGCACACACACACACACACACCCACAAACACCAGAAGGGAGGGAGTTATTGCTTTTGCACTAAAAAGGGTAGAGAAAAAACGATATAACCGAAGTCAAGAGGGGATGTCATGGCAGGCGTTGTCACCCCCTCTCCATGACTCACGGACCAGTCATTTGCATATCAAACGACGCTGATTTTTTTTTTTCAACTTCAAGTCTGCTCTTCAGTGTGGAGAATGTTGGGAAACTAAATTACCGAAATGCACAAATCTCGCATCCTAGAGGACCAGATTTGCAAAGACGAAAACGGTGTTGGGCGCCATTTTTGTCTAATGAAATCAGCATCATGGCTTAGAGATAAAGGGGAGAGAACTTGAAGTGAGGGCTATGTAGGGGAGAGAAATAGCCACAGATGGCAGAAGTGGGCATTAAATTTAGAACTCGTAGAGTTTGACATTTTAAAGTTTGTGAAATGTAAAGTATTAAAATGAGAGCATGTTGAATGTGACACGTTGAAGTTTATAGACTTTGACATGTTATAATTATATTTTATAGATTGTAAAATGTTAATTTTTTGGTTCATGTAATATGGAGTTGGCTACCCGAAGAGCAGCAGCTGTGAGACTTTTTCAGGCCATAAATTGAAGATTCCGCAGCAAAAGAGAAGTTTGCAAAAAGACGAAGATGGCTGTATACCGCTCCACCTACGTCCGAGTCTTGACGTATGGATCCAAGTCATGCGCAATGACTACAACCCACAAAAGCCAGATCCAAATCTCAGAAATGAGGTATCTGAGGAAGGTGATTGAAGTAACAAGAAGAGACATGGTCTTCAACCAGACGATACGTCAAGGCCTAAAAACCCAACCTCTGAGGACCCTAATGGAACAGTCCCAACTAAGATGGTTTGGCCATGTCTGCAGAATGAGAGAAGATCGGCTTCCACGACAAGCATGAGAAAATAAGAGCCAGGGATTCAGACCTCCAGGACGACCTAGAGTCTGCTAGGAGGGCAACAATAGACAATCTTTGAAGGACCGAGGACTAGAATGGAACCAGGCCAGGAGGAAGACAGCCGATAGGATAGTATAGCGCGCTCTCTCTTGCAAACCTCTACACCTCATGGTAGAAGAGGAACGTTTAAGTAAGTAAGTGATATGGAATACTGTAAGTCTGGAATTTGACATTTTGATTGTAACTAGTATGGAATTTGACGTATGAAAGTCAGCGTTTGTGGGATGTCACGTTTAATAGGTCGTAGAATATGACATTAAATTGACAATTGATGGGATTTTCCTAATGGTTTCTTAAGAGACGAAGAAAGAGTTGAACTGCTGCACCCTCGGGTATGAGGTGCCAGGTGACTAAAATGAGGTTGGGCAAGGGGCTGAGAATTTCATCGTGTAAAAAGAATTGTTACAGAAATCACGGCTGCAAGAGTAAGTGACTTTGATGCAGGCTTCCTGCAAGGGAATCAGCTACAGTGCTGGCTCCATGCTCCGTAGGGATTTGACAAAACAATTCAGTGGTATTCATTAATATCCTATTGTAACACAACGTGCTAAGAATAGTGGCAATGCGGAAATCAATAACATACACTTTGGCACACAGGCATGCACACATACATACATGCACACAAACACACAGTACTCGAATACAGACGATTTTTATGGTAGTCCATAGCCCTGGATCCCTTCACTTCTCATTACAAAACAGCAGCATGAGGACAGTATGGGTCAGATGGACGAAAACGATACAATCTCGTACTCAATCGTGAAAGCGATTATGCATGTAATGACACTGTTAATTAACGTGCCAAAGCACGTGGTTTATCACTTGGGTAATGAAGCTGCAGCCGTGAATTTGAGATACGAGTTCTGTTACAAAAACTTTGCTGAAATTGAGGAACCTTTCTGACGGAAAAACATAAAATAAAATTTAAAAAAAAATTAACCGATCCCTCAATTTTCCTTTCGCTAATGCCGGAGCTTTGCTGTCCAAGGACTAATCTGTGAGGCTATTCTATTCATCCCCCCCACGACTTTTTTGTCTGTTTACAGAATGTCCAAAGCCACGTATGGCATGGATAAAAAATGTAACTTGTTGCTCTTCTGAAAAGATACGTTGAGTTGTTAAGACGCTAAAAGATTTCACAACTTAGAATACGTCATTCAAATTAACAACGCGTGCAGCTGATTCTGTGAAAATGCTGTCTTTTTTTCTGGAAATTATGTTACCTATTTTTATGCTGCTACATTTCTATCTTATTTAATATGTCACTTTCTGTCTCACTGAGATTTGCAGTTAGAATCTTCAGCGCTTTTCTTCATCAAGATATATTATTTTGCTTCGTTATTTCATTTTCGATTTTTGTTGTTTCTTGAATTATTTGAGTCGCTATTCTGTTTTTTCTTGTTCCGTATTTTTTTCTAACTTCATTTCTTGTATTTATTTCAAGCGTTGCCTATGCTGTTTACATTTTTTGCAATCGTTCTGTATCACTCATCATAACTTTTTATTAAAATTCATTCGTCATTTGTTCTACGTTTTTGCAGTGTCAATTGTCCTTTTCTCTTGACCTGTCTATATTTGTCTTTGTCACCTGTTTGTAACTGTGGCTGACGCAGGGTGAACCCTATGACCTATCGTGTTTCACGTGTACCGTTAATATGTAAAACTGATTCTATTCGATTTTATTTTTTAAAATCTATTTACTTCTTTTTAGTTATTTGTTACTGTTACTTCTATTTCTAAGGGGACGGTGACAGGACTGGACACAAAATGTTAAGTACAATCTGCAGGAATTAGATATTTTTTATCGGTGCTCTAAAATTGTTTAGACACTTGTTTCAGTACGATTTTTTTTCTAAAGATGTTCATTGTTATTTCAATTTCTGAACTTTGTCCGATTGACAGAGTGGCTAGAGCTTTGGTCTCTCGCGACATAGGTGCCGGGTTCAATTCACGGTGTCGACACGCTCCAGTCTACCCAGCTGTAAATGAGTACCTCACTTTGCTCTTCAATCATGGAAGAAAAAAGAAGTGAGGAAGGAAATTGGTCACACCCTCCACTTCTCGATGCTGGACCTAGTATAGTGAAGTCTCAAACACTTTACTTCCCTACGGCAATATCTCCAATGGGACTAACTTTTTTTTTACCGTATGACCGAATTCTTACGACCTTCGTCAGGTGTTGTTTGTTATGGTCGCTCTTTTCTTGCTTATCCCTGTAGTTTTTAATTACTGCTTTTTTTTCTTTCTACCTGTATCAGTTCTAATCCTCATATTACTAGTTGCCTCAGTACGTCCTGTAACGAACAATGAAATAATCCTACTAGCTTTTCGGGAAAATGCGGAATAGGCGCTCATTGCACGTGAAAGTTGAATTGAGCACTCCGCACGCAGGTCTTTCAGTATGTTTATTTTCGTGGTTCATTAAACGTTGATCATAAATTATGATAAGTTTGGTTACAAGGATCCAATGAAGTTAAAATGGAATAAAAGGATTGAAATGTCTACATGAGAATAAGTCCCATCACCAGGTCATGCAGCGGAAATCCCAGTAATATTTATTTCCCTTTATGTTGTTGTTTGGCTTTAAGGACTATCTTCACTGCACATAGACTACTCCATCAGTGCTCCGATCTCCTCCCTTAGATCACACAAGGAGGATCTCAGCACAGTGCACGTACTCTGTAGCACCGGCGAGAATCCCAATGTGTGTATATAGGAATCACACATTCTATAAATATTTTTGTTGTGGGTAGGTTTCTAATTTTTAACCTTTATGTTTTGGCGGATTACTTGCTGATTGGAGTTATGATTCCTAAATGTCACCTTAAGTTTGCATTAGTCGCTTTAATTTATAATTTGACTTTATAGTTGTCATTGCTTTAGTTCCAATCAGTTCTTCTTCGTTGCCGCCTTTCTTTAACCGCACTCAATGTTATCTACGTTCAAAAACCATACGCACTGAGAAAATATCAGGCGTTCAAATCTGGGTCAGGGTCAGTGAACCAGAGCTGACCAAGACCCTACTCCACCTCCAAGTGGTGTTTCTGGAAACAGGCTGCATCACTGCAGTCTGGCTGAGTGAGTAGGGATCGAAGAGGGAAGGCTAACCCGGTCCCAAAAATGCCGTGCTGAAGTCGGATGTGTCGGCCGAAAGGCGCAAATATCGCAGCTCCGCTGTAAACTGCCATAACGCAACCAACGTCCTTTTCAGGACGAACGAAGAAGAAAATCATTCAGAACGCTGGCATACATTGACACCATCTCAGGTGTAAAACTATATTGTTTTTTTCCCTCAATAGTATTATTATTTTGTTTATATTCATTTTCTATTAGACTTCCAGTTATATATTAATGTTTGTACTCTTTTCCTGTATCATTGTACTGCTTTAGGTAGGTGTATTGTAATCATGTGATCTACGTGAAAGGGATGGGTTCCAAGCTTGCAAATGTTATAATAGTGGTTTGGTTTTAAGGACCATCTTCATTGAACACGGACAACTCCATCAGTGCTCTGATCTCCTCCCTTAGATCACACAAGGAGGATCTCAGCACAGTGTACGAACTCCGCAGCACTGGCGAGGATCCCAATATGTGTGTACAGGAATCACACATTTTAAAAATATTTTTTTTGGCAGGTAGGTTTTCCTAATTTTGTTAATTTTTGCCTGTGCAACGGCCGTATGGCTTACTCTTTACGATTTCAAACTTCCGATGGATTTTTAAATCGCGGAACTTGAACACGGGACATCCAATTTTTACGTCCTTATCCGAGAAGGCTAGGCATCTGATCTCACAATCCAGGAGATCAGGGGGGAGTGTGACATCTTTAGGAACCAATGGTTCTGAAAAAATTTCCATCAAATATATTCCCAGTATACAGTGGGGTCAGACAGGGATATCTGCTATCAGAAATCCTTCAGACAAATATATTTACAGTATACAGTGGGGGTCAGACAGGGATATCTGCTATCAGAAATCCTTCAGACAAATATATTTCCGGTATACAGTGGGGTCAGACAGGGATATCTGCTATCAGAAATCCTTCAGACAAATATATTTCCAGTATACAGTGGGGTCTGACGGGGATATCTGCTATCACCAACAATTTTTTCTGATGGTCATAGATTGGGTTATGAGACAGACAACAGAGGGAGAGAAAACTGGACTATTGTGGACATTTACAAAACAACTGGAGGATCTAGACTTTGCAGATGATTTGTGCCTTCTATCACACAGACATCAATATATGCAAGAAAAAACAAATAGATTAGTAACAGAAGCAGCAAAGATGGGACTACACATAAATGTAAATAAAACAAAGGAAATGAGAATAAATAATCTCGATGAAGATCAATGATCAAGTCATTGAAGAAGTAGAGAGCTTTACATATCTGGGGAGAAACATTGACAAAGGAGGGGAACAGTTGGTGGCGTCTGCTCAAAGATAAATAAAGCCAGATGCGCTTTTAATGCTGTCGTGGAATATTCTAATCCACATATATAAATTATCTAGTAAATATAAAGCCTAATAAATCCATATAATAAATAAAGGAAGAAGAATGGTAAAGAACAGTGCTGTCACAATGACAGTACTCGAAATCCCCTTTGTTTTATGCTTCGTCTGCAAATTGTAACGTTTCCACGTTAAATATAGGCCTTCTGCAACATACACGCGTTTCCCAAACACACAATAAAATGTGCTGCCTTTCTAAGAAAAACCTTGAAATATGCAAGTTGACCTAAATTTTAAATTCCATTCATGTCTTTTTCTACACTGCGTTACCAAAACGAACGAACAGATGGACAAAAGGATAAAGAGAGAGGGAGGGCTGAAAATCAGGAACGCAGGCAACACGCGTCGCGCGATACACAAATGCTGCCATCACGCGTGTATGCACTAATTTTTTTTCAGACGGACAGTGATAAAATACACTACCCTTCCCAGACAGCACATCTTCGAAACAGGAGGTAGAAAATACATATTTTGAACGCAGCCACGTAGCTCTTTTAAATTTGGATATTTGGGTTCCTTGGGGCTTGCTGACAAAGAATATGTAAAACGTTACGCAAATAGTCCAGGAATTAATAAATTATAACCAAAATAAAATAGTGGGGATGCCTGACAACACAAAATCATTTCTGCTCATAAAATTTTTTATAACGTGTTTGAAAAAAACCTTACGTTACATAAATAGCCTACCATGTAAACTCCAAATTGATTGGAGCGCAACAAATGAAAAACTAACCACGATTGGTCGGGCTATAAATACTATCTTGGTTGTTAGGGAGACGTAGAAAGGTAACATTTTTTCAAACACTTGTCGAAACGTGGCCTCATTGGCTAGACTCGCTGATATACTCACTTAGGAGCGTTAGTTCGAGACCACTAGTGCAAATAAGCTTGATAAAGCGACAGTGCGTTGAAGCCAGCTCACATTTTTGCTAAAATAAAAGCCTGGAACATAAGCAGATGGGAATTTGTGCCAGTAATTGTGCCAGAATTCATTGCTAATCAACGTATCTGTGTTTATTTCCATGAAATTGTGGTAAGCTTGAACCATTCAGTATCTTTTAATGAAAATTGAATGTAAATTGTTAATTTATGCCTGTATATATATGTGTAGTTCAGTGGCAAACAGGAGATAAAGCCTATAATGCTCCAGCCTGAACAGAGGGTGTCGGAGGGAAGTAAAACGACATGGAATGGCCAAATAGTACACTGACACCTGGATAATTGACTAGAAAGAAATAATGCTGGAAGTGCAGAGGCGTGGTAACCATTAAGGAGGTAAATACTGGTATAAAGTATTTCAGATGAAGCTGACAGTTGGCCTAACGCTCTGAACTCAATGTTTGTGATGTGTTGTGATCAGTGTAAAAGGAGAGTATAAGTTAGTTATGAAGTAGAAGGTACATCCTTCTTGATTTCAGGGACCGTGGTCTTGATGGTACTGAGCAGCACCTGGTCAGAGCTTTGCTGAATCCAGAGTCGGACAGCATACTCCTTGGTCTTTTTAGCTATCAGTGAGGTGTCTCCAGAGCCCAGAGGAGAATTCGAGCAGAGGAGTCCTTCCCTGCCGCCATCACGCAAGATAAGCTGATTTGGCCAGCTGAGCTCAACATTATGTCCCCTCATCTTGAAATGACTTTATAAAAATAACATTCAGAGGGGGATTTAATTGTATTAATATCAGGAACTGAGAACATCTCCTATACTAGTTTCCTTAAGACAAACTATTGAAGTCATGATGACAAATACCAACAGAGCTTGAACAAAACAAAACCAGTATTACCTCATTTTACTACTACACAACTGACACACATAGGATATTTTTAATAATATATGTCACTACAATATTCATATTAATCCATTCTGTACATAACTTGTAATGAAAATTGATTGTGATTCCTGGTTCCTTTGTAATTGAATCAGGACACATATTCATTCATATCAGCAATGAATACATATTGTTATTTGAAAAGTTATCAGTGACTCCTTAAGATATCCTTTAGAGTGTTATATGTATGTGAGTGTCACAGTGTTGTCAAGAGTAGTGGATTAAATTTAATTGTTTATATGTCTGTTGTTGTGACTTACACTTCATCATACCCATACCCTAGACACATAACGTAGTCATCACACTATTCCAGAATAATTCTGACTGAGATATATAGATATGTGGTAGCAAGTAAGGTTATCTATAATACACTACTCTTAATAGATATAGATACCTTCACAGCTGATCTCAGTCAGTACACTAAGTCCCCTATAAATATTTATAACATCCCACTTCACCACAAATGCCCATCGACCAATATGGAACTCCTCAGCTATATCCAGAGAGAACAAAATTAGAATCTTTAACTCAAATGTGAAGTCAGTCTTGCTGTATGGCTCAGAGACATGGCATGTCTCAAAGAGTATGACCTCCAAGTTACAGACATTTGTAAATATATGTCTCCGACTGATCCTCTGTATAAGATGGCCAGATGTAATAACAAATATAGAGCTGAGGAAAAGATGCGGACAACAGCCAATACAAACAGAAATTAATGTAAGAAAGTGGAGATGGATAGGACATACACTGAGAAGAGAAAAATCAAGGATAGCCAGAATTGCCCTTGACTGGAACCACAGGGGAAAAGAAGAGTAGGAAGGCCAAAGAGAACTTGGAGAAAAACTGCTGAAGAGGAGGCTAGGGAAATTGGAATGACTTGGGCACAGCTGAAAAAGACAGCCCAGAATACAACTGTTTCTGCCCTATGTTCCACAGGGAACGAAAAGGAATGATAATGATGGTGACATTCCCGGTACTGGGAACCGAACCTGGTATCTTTAGAATTAGAAGCGAACGCCATATCTCTTAGCCTCTCCAACCATCCTAATTATGGTTCCAAATTATGGTTATAAGTTCTTACTGCCGATAACATTTCTCCTTTTCTGTTCACATTCTGCTGTTACTTCTTAATATTGCTATCTCTTCCTGTTTCAGTTTTGAAACTTCTGATGCCAATTCTTCAATCAGTCAGTCAATACCCTTTAGCTCCACAAGGAGCAACGGCCTTCAACAAACACATGCCAAGTCCTCCTGTCACGTGCCATCCGCTCATACTCTTTTAATGTCTTCCTCCTCATTGCCATTTCTGATATCAACTTGGGTAAGACAGTGGTGATAAGAACAGAGATAAAATAATAGGAATGAATGCAGGAAACGATAACAAGATTCCATGCTAAGAAACATCTATACAAGATGTAGAATCATACATAAACCTTGGCGGAAATATAGACTGGAGGGACAGTCAGTGACTTAAAGAAATACGATACAAAAGGCAAGGGGAGCTTTGACGTTATTGGAAAATGTATGGAAATCAAAAGAAATCAGGTCCAGCACAAACGTAAGAATCTCATTTCAGGCTTATTGTATGGCTGAGAAACATGGCAAAGAACAATATCAACAACCAAGAAGTTACAGATGGGTAAATGGATGCTTGTGTAGAACTGAAGGATTGAAATGATACCAGAAGCTCACCAGCGTAGAAATGAAGGATTGAAATGATACCAGAAGCTCACCAGCGTAGAACTGAAGGATTGAAATGATACCAGAAGCTCACCAGCGTAGAACTGAAGGATTGAAATGATACTAGAAGCTCACCAGCGTAGAACTGAAGGATTGAAATGATACCAGAAGCTCACCAGAGTGGAACTAAAGGATTGACATGATACCAGAAGCTCACCAGCGTAGAACTGAAGGATTGAAATGATACCAGAAGCTCACCAGCGTAGAACTGAAGGATTGAAATGATACTAGAAGCTCACCAGCGTAGAACTGAAGGATTGAAATGATACCAGAAGCTCACCAGAGTGGAACTAAAGGATTGACATGATACCAGAAGCTCACCAGAGTGGAACTAAAGGATTGAAATTATACCAGACACTCACCAGCGTAGAACTGAAGGATTGAAATGATACCAGAAGCTCACCTGCGTAGAACTGAAGGATTGAAATGATACTGATGACAAAAATTAGACCAGCTTACCATCGTGTAACTGATGACAAAAGAGCTCATTAGCGTGGAACTGATGACAAAAATCAGACAAGCTCATCATTGTGGAACTGATGACAAAAATCAGACAAATTCACCAGCGTGGAACTGATGACAAAAATCAGACAAATTCACCAGCGTGGAACTGATGACAAAAATCAGACAAATTCAATAGCGTGGAACTGATGACAAAAATCAGACAAATTCACCAGCGTGGAACTGATGACAAAAATCAGACAGGTACCACAGTACCAGTGGAACAAGAGACGAGGAAAAGACGCTGGCGAGAGATTGAACAAACATTGAGGACACCTGTTATTAGCATTACCAGGCAGACCTTGTTCTGGAACCCCCAGAGCTAGAGAACGAACGAACGAACGAACTTTATTTTCAAAGGGTTAAGAATTGGGCACGCAGGCCCGTCTGACATTCTGCCCTTCCTCTCTCTCTCATCATATATACTATATCCTTTCATCCTCACATTTACTATAAGCATAATTAAGGCATTTATCATTATAAAAGTAATATTACATTTGCAATAATCATCATAATTAAAGTACGTTTTTAACATTAAAAAAAGAATAATAATAATAATAATGAATGTAAAAATAAAATAAATAAAAATAAAAACAAACATTAATAGATAGATAGATAGATAGATAGATAGATAGATAGATAGATAGATAGATAGATAGATAGATAGATAGATAGATAGATAGATAGATAGATAGATAGATAGATAGATAGATAGATAGATAGATAGATAGATAGATAGATAGATAGATAGATAGATGATAGATAGTTTATGGTGGTATATAATAAGAACTTGTGACATTTTGGGAATCCGCTGCTGAATGACCTGGGACTTAGTGTGTTGTCAGCACATGCGGAAAATGTTCCCACAGGTGAGCAGCTTTGAGTCCCAAACAGATACTGCCACAGGGAGTGAATTGTTTACGCCTCCACTATACGAGAACCAGCTTTATGACCTATGCTTCTTAGGGAGGTAAAGGGTATTGACTGATAGATAAGAATCGTGCATATAGGCCCGTCTTACATTTTGCCCTTCCTCTTACTCATCTTTTATTGCTAGTTATTCAGACATTCTCCATACTTAAGGTGTTAGTTCAATGGCAATGCAACATTATAAGTAGTATAAAAGCATACATTTACAGTATTTGATTACAATTAAGAAGTCAGATATATTAAAATGAAAACCTAGATCATTAGACCCTCCATACAGTATATTAGATAATAATTCGAAATATAATCCCTTAGGGCGGCATATAATTGGCACTCATAATGTATTTAACAGTCTACGATTATATGAGTAGGGACTGTGCATGTTTTTAAGATCATGTGGAAGATTATTCCAAAGATGAGCAGCTGAGTAAGAGAAGCAGAAGAAGACTGAAGAACGCATAGAGAAGAATGCTAGAGACAGAAATGTAAATGACGTGGAAAGATCTAGAGATGATGACGCTCGACAGGAGGACTCTGCATGAATTGATTGACCCATGTTCCTTGGGAAGCTAAAGGGTATAATGTGCCGATGGTCAAGAAAATATGGGCCTAACACCATATTCTCAATATGCCTCAATGGGTATGTAACGGGATCCTTTACCTTTTCTTTTTCTACGAAGCCGTTATTTTTTTATGAGCGCTCATATCTTCTGTACCCAAGTCTGTTGTTTATGACACCCGCTCCGGAATTTTGTGGACACATTTTTACGAATTCTACTTCTGCTGCCATCACAGACGGTGATTAAGCAGAAAAGAAGTATATTTGAAAATAATATAATATTGTCGTGTACTGAATCCAACAAATTATCTTCTCAAGCTTTAAAAAAATAACTCAAAACAAGAAGGCAGTTGGTTGTTGTTGTTGTTTAACTAGGGCTGCTGAGCTTCTCGCTCTTTTGCAGCCAATACCAAGTTGAAGACTCCTTGATATTAACTACACTATAGATCTAGGCATTTCCTGTGGCTTATCCACCATTCCGAAATGTGGTGAGTTGAAGTCATGAGCTCCAGTTTCTCCAGCATGGCTTGCATTTAAAGGACCATCATATCTGGTCCCAAGCTAGGAATAAGAAGCGTGTGGCATACTGTGCATTCCCCGCCATTCAAGGAGGCTCTCCAACTATGCAGAGCTAAAATACTATGCTCTGATTCTAGGGGCTCCAAGGAATTGTCACGTCCTGCACAGAACCACTTCTCAGCTCCCCCTGTCTATCATTGGGTCCTTAGTGAGATCCTTCTGCATGCAGTCAACCTGGTCAATGCCAAAGAATCGCATCTGAGGCTCAAGTGACTTCTTCAAGCTTAGTATGCAATGCTGGGTTCTCAACATGTTTCACCACAGGGGGAATCCCTGGAAGTGTGTGGATGATTTCAAGAGTCAATGAGGGTGTTATTAGCCTCACAGACAGAAGTTCACTTCCATATATGTATATTGTAGAATTGTGCAAAGCTGGTGGTCATATAAAGATGACTCCAGATGTGCCTCCATGCATAAAGGCGGCTGGTGACAAGTGTTATTTGACAGAATAAGATATGATCAGAAGATACTGCAGATTTAATTAAGATCGCGACACGATGTTGACAACAAATTTTTATTTGCAATGACCTTGTAACTGTTATTTCATGAGTGTTTGAGTGTTTTTATTTTCTAGGATCCTTAGCCACTAACTTACAAAGTGTTTAATAATTCAATGGGAAGATCATTACCATCATGGATTCCTTTTGGTGCATAGGGCATTGATCACGTGCCTTCATTCACTTAAATTCACCTCTCTGCTCTTATTATCAGGTTATCCCTCAATCCTTAAGTTGTCAGGTCTTTCTTTTAGGTTTTCCTCCTGTGCATTGCTTCTGGATGCAGAATGACCTACCTAGCTCGAGACCACGTCGAGTTAGGGTGGAGTCTAAACAAATTGTGGTAGTGCCATAGCAGATACAACTGCAGGGGAGTGAAGAGTTAGAGACTTCTCTACACTAGGGGAAGCTTTATGGGTTGAGCAGTTCCCTTTCATGCTGCCTTTGCTAGAACTAACTCAAAAACAGAATCAGGTACCCATCTACAGCTGGGCAGACTGGAGCGTGATGTACCACGTTTTGAACCCGGAACCGGTAACTTAGCCGAGAAAAGCAAGTGGACTAACCACACTGCCAATCCGACGCTCCAGTTTACCCACCTTTAAAAACGGCTTGAGTGAGAAAAAGCAAAGGCAGCCAGGAAGTGAACCTGTTACCCAATTTCATTAAGTCTCTAACACTTCACACCTGTCACAGATGGAAATAGTGCCGCAGTAATCATCCACTTTTGCCCCTCCCCATCTAGTTTATTTTTTTTACTACATGAACGAAGGATTCACCAGTGCAATTAACACGAGAGCCATCTGGCAACTAAGCCCTATGTGAAATAGAAAGCGAAGCGCGGAGCATGGCGTAATAGATTCTTTGATCAGGGGAACACACGAGATATTCAGTCTGAGACGGACCTTGGATTGTAAAACTTTCAGGGAAGTAATTACGTGGCTGATATTCGGCAGAGGCGGAAGAGGTGGTAAAATTACCTTTGATTTAAGAATCGAACGGCAAATTGGCTCGGGTCTGGCAGTAGGTGTGACTTTCGCATTAGAGAACGATTGAACGGAATTTTTCAATATATACCATGTCTCTTTGATAGCCATGATCAGTTGCCCAGAAATCTATCGGAATTCACTAGCTCGTTATCTTAAGACTTCTCGTACAGAGTGAAAATTAATAGATTCCGTGGAGTGTTTCATCTTTCTGATTGCGGTAATTTATATACTAGCTTTAAGGTGATTTAGTTTATTTAAAGTTTTCATTATATTTCACTGAGATTTTCTGTGCTAATTAAATAACTTATAGCTAAATTTTCCAGCCGTAAAGTAAATTTAATTACTCGCTATTTCCCAGTAAGAGATGTTTTAAATTTACTAGTACATACGTTAAATAACTGTCTACTGACGGCATATATTATTTACTTCTATCCATTTTATGTAATTTTATAAATGACTAGTGTTCATATTACGCGTTAAAATAACGGTAGGATAAGCTAGACACGTATGTTTTAAATCTAATTTAGAACAGAGTGGTGAAGAGGTCCTATTTTAACACGTGCTAGATATGATATTAATAATTTGGTTAAATGTTTATATGTTCTTTTCCTAAAATATAGGCTGATCAAACCTGAGTACTAGCGGCTTATTTTCTTATGGCCATATGAACGTATGATCATACGAACTTATAATATTATAAGCATCCAAGAATATTTAATATTGATGAGCTTCTTGCTGTGACCTGTGCGGTCCAATTTTCCTCATTTCCATGAGAGAAAGCAGAATAGAAACATTAAATTATAATATTATCTGGACCAGAACTATTACCAGATTTATTTATATCAATCTCATCAGCCAGCTGCGGCGAACTATAGTGTCAGCAACATTTGTGTAACTTAACCTAGCGTTTCAACCACCTGAGGCTAAACAACCTAGGAACTGTATATGTTCTATTCATCCTACATCAGCGATCACCACGCAGGAACCCTACTCCAACCAACTGAAGGCATAGATAACTTATTGTATCCAGGACAAATTAAAACACCGACTCTAGCGACTCCTGTGAAATTTGCAGTCAGCAACTACGGAGAGTCTGGGGCTAGATTTGGCAAAACTAAAATTTGACACTTATTAGTATCATTACTTATTAGTGTATTTTCTTGGAATGCCTGCGACAACTACTGGGGTAAGCATAGTCTGAAAGTGGCCACTGCGTGTATGTGATTTGAATGAACAGAGAAAGAAACTTATGTATTTTGTTAACATCATATACTTATATGGTTTCTTATTTTCTTTTTTTTAATCTCAATAATCTGATTATTCACGGGATAGATTACATTAGGAACCTATTCTTTTCCCATCCTGACTATTTCATCACTTATTGTTACCTTTTGATCTTTTGGGTAAATTAACCTCTGTTGGGACCGTCCTTTCTTTTCCTTTACCAGAGGGGAGAACCTATTTGATTAATTTCCATTTTGTCCGTAAACCATGATCTCTTGATGCATACGATTTATGTTGTGATTTTTCTATTTGATAATAAACTTTATTAAACCTTTAGTTATTGTGTCGGTCAACCCCTATTCATTATATGGTATCCATAGTTTGTTTTCACGTTCGTGCGTATTTGTCACAGAATTGTGTGCATGTGAGTGCAGTGTAACTTGTATTTTCGTACAAGGAAAGAAAGTGCGTCTGATTTAAATATCGTCGTCCAGATAGGCTGGATTAGATAAATTATTCTATCCAGAGACTATCCTTTCTCTTACACGATCACCCTCGTGATAAAAACTATATCTTACCCCTTACTTTCACATTGTCATCACTATTACCTCTGTTCAGACAGGGCTATAAACATCTATACCTATCTGATAATCCATCCACGACAACACCTCACCTCCCCTATTTTACATTACATCCTGCTATCATCACCCGTCAGATCCCCACGGAACCTAGGCCTTTGACAAACATGTGTCAAGTCTTCCTGTCCTGTGCCATCCGCTCAATGTCTTTCCAAGACTTCTTCTCCTTCATGTCCATCTCCTGCTCTCTTCTCACGCTCTGCTCAACGACTGCTTGTTACTGTGCTTTCTCTGACCAGAAAATATATCTGGGGTGGGGGAGGAGAGAAGAGAGGGGAGAGAGAAAATAGGGAGAAAGAGGGAGAAACAAGTAGATATAGACAGAGGAAGAAGGAGAAACAAGTAGATATAGACAGAGGAAGAGGGAGAAACAAGTAGATATAGACAGAGGAAGAGGGAGAAACAAGTAGATATAGACAGAGGAAGAGGGAGAAACAAGTAGATATAGACAGAGGAAGAGAGAACGATTTCAAATGTAAAGAGACTAATAGAGGAACAACAATAAAAGAAAAGAAAATGAAACCCGCGAATAAAACCTGATGAAGACTTCAAGACTTTAATTCAGGAGCAGTAACTGGAGGCGAAAACGTGAATGTGTCTGAAGTTTTGAGATTAATGCCTTGGAAATTGTCTGCCTTGATTTCCCAGTGCGAGCTGCAGATTCGGGAGATATTTCGGGAGCCATCTTGATAATCTGCAAAAACAATCGTCTGCCAGTTGAACGGAAACAATTAAGAAGAAGACGAAAAAGTGTCCCTTGTTTATTGGTTCTTGAGTGACTGAGTTTGGGAACCATTTTTTTTTTTTTTAGGTTTAATTTGAGCTGGGGAAGAAGGGAATGACACTGACCCGGGTGGGGATGAAAGGAAAAGCTTGCTGCAATTTAACACTTTCCGGAATCCAAATATACCACCCCTTTTCTATTGCCGTTGCTTCATCCCAGGTCGGATAGTTGTTTGACGTAATATGAGGGGACCGTTCTTGTGTTTGTCAAGACTGCGACCTTGAACTTTAATTCGCCTTCTGTCTCCGTCCCCCCACCTTTTGGGGGGGGGGGGGGGGGGGGGAAAGAGCTGGAGGGTTCTTTCTTAGCTGCCACATTTTAGTAATCACTTCGTTTTTTCCAATGGTTATTCGGGTTATACTCGACTTCTTTCTTATTCCATTCTTCCAGCTATATTTCTAATTCTGCGACAGTTTTCAAATGCTTTCAGAAATATATCTTCCCTTAAGGAAGGGGAAAAAGTGTTATCGGAAAAGAGGATGGATGGGAGGAGCTGAACATAGGAAATCTTCCAGACTGTTTTACCAGTTTCAGCGCCATTTTAATTTATCTTTCGTGCCCAGCAGGCAACATTTTGTCTTGGATCATCTCCGTCACTACCTTTTCCACTTCCTGCGAATTACTTCCGCTGTATCTTTTATTCAAAAGTTTCTCAGTTATCTCATTTTGTGGAGTAATACTTAGGCCTGCTAGCAAACAATTATAAAAATTGAATAATTCCCTCCCCACCCCCCGTTTTTTTTCCTTCGTCTTACTTCCAAAAACAAAACAAAACAAAACAAAATTATACCAGAAGTGACATTGTTTTAAGAAGGAGGAAATAAGACAACGCATAGCTGGGAGATCTTTTCAGGATCAGCCCTTTTCAGGGCTAAGGCAATGCTACCTGGTAGACAATATGTGTCCTTTATTATCAACGAGTTCAGGTCTATTTCTAATTTTTGAATGGCAGTTTTGGCTCTTCAGTGTTGCAATTAGCCAAATTAGCTTCTGAAGAGCTAGAACAATGCAGACCTGGATGACTTAAGAGCAACACACCACAAACTCAGTCAACGATTCAAGAGAGTTGTAGTATAGTGAATCCCATCTCATTACAACATCTCCGGCAATAAAGAGGCTGACAGATTGACAAAGGAATATGGGAAGCTACCTCAGCCTGATACAAGCATAACTTTCGAAGAGAGAAACAGTTTTATCAGAAAAAAGGTACAAGAACAAATGGGATGCAGAGCATTCAGGCCACATACAAAATGATGCAAGCTCAGCAGAAGAGAACAAGTGGTAATCTTCAGAGTCTGCACAAGCCACAACATATTGGGATACCATCTATTCAACAAGCTAAAAATAGAAGCTACAGATGAGTGGAAATGTGGCGTAGGTATAATGACTGCTGAACATCTGCTTCAAAGATGCCAAACATATGAGCAACAGAGAAATCACATATGACCGTCACTAGTACAATTCCTGGAAAAACTCCATGGAGATTCAAATAATCTCAAGTTGACCACTGCTTTCTTTCAAAATATTCAAGTTGACGACGAGACTGTTTGATGAAGAAGAAGAAAAAGAATGACAGTTGCGCCCTGATATAACCGTAGTACTTCTGTCTGTGTTTCAAGTGAGCTCTGCTCGCCACAAGAAGGCAACCATTTTACAGTAAAAAAGCGAATTACTAACAAAACCACACAAACATTATAAACTGAAAATTGCTGGAATTTACATATACTCATAATGCATATAGAAAAACTAGACAAAAATAAGTTTGTCCGTGTGGTTAACATGCAGCCGGACCAACCTGTTCCGACGGAACTGACGTCAGCACCAGAACAACTACGAGACCAACGTCAGAGGACGTCAGATAGAGCGCTAACTTGCAGGTGTAGTTTTCTGACTGGCAGAGCGGTTAGAACGCTTGCCTTTCACGGTGAAGTTAATGGGTTCTGGATGGAAACTTAATAGCGACACGCTCCAATTTACTCAACTGTAAATGGGTACCGGACTGTCTCTGCTCTTGAGTTAAGGAAGGCAAATACAGCGAGGAAGGGAAGCGGTCGCCTCACCTCATAAAAATGCTCGATTCATACTCTAACACTGCACTACCTTACGTCAGTATCTACTGTGGAACTACCTTTATAGTTCAACTGGAACACGCAGCAGCCTGTGAGTATAAGTGCCTTATGAATCTTCTCATGACTTTTAGTGACAAGATTGGTCAGAAAAAGAAGCACAAAGAAGTAGAGACAATAATACTTGTTGAGCCTGAGGCAGACCAAAAGGGAAAACAATCTGAGCAAACGGGGAAAAGTTATATTAAAAAGAAACAGAAATAGGTGCGAACATGTGCAAGAAAATCTTATTTCAGACTACCAATTGGGTTCAATTCCCGTCTCAGGCGGGAGAAAAGACAACAAGAGGCTGACACTTGGAAGTCATGCTGCAAGTGGGCTCGCAGGCCGGAACACTTGCCCGACGGGGTGACTACTTCTGATGATCAGATTGCCTTCTGAATAGGGCTTCCTGTCATTAAATCTCGATATTTATAAATATATTAACACCAAGAAAATTTCGAGAAAATATTTTAAAACATCTTTCTGATGAAACAAGCAGAGGAAAGCAGAGTCGCAAGATAATGGGCAGCCTGGCCTTTTAGTAGAGACCAAAAAAAATATGCAAGTGAAACATAAAAATAAACCAAAAAGCATACTGGCTAATACAAAAAAAAACACATATTAACAAAAATATTCCAAAAATGATCCTCACTTTCAAGGCACGTTCTCTGCACATTGGCAACATCTCAGTTAGTACTGACACATGGAAACACGTGCAATGAAAAATAATATGCGATAACAGTAAACCTTATTGTAGTTGAAAATGTAGTTTGGGAATAAACTAAAACTATAAAAATAACAGTGATAATAAAAACGTTAGCAGCAGGAAGACGAAAACACGCTGTGGTAGGAAAGGTTGTGGAATAAAGATTTGTGAAGAAAAAGGTTGAGATGAAGAAGAAGGTGAACATGAAATGAAAAAGGAGAAGAAAATTAATCAAAAAGACGCTGTATAGAAGAAGATACGACGATGAAGAAGCAGATACAACAATGAAGAAGTAGATAATGCAGCTATGTTGATGATTGGTGGAAATGTCCACCGCAATTCAATAATCGGAGCCCATTAATTTTGGTCACATTTGAGTGGGGGTTTTCTTCCATCTGGGGCTCTCGTTCACAGCACCGTTTTCAGGGGTTGGGAAGGGGTCCTTATTTACAGCAGTGAGAGGATACACCGACATACAATCAGTCACAGTGCTGGGCGTTGTAACCATGCGGGGAACATAATCCTATCTGAAATATACATACATTTTCCAAAACCGCAGTCAGTTCTGCCACCCAAGGAGCTTGCTCGTAAAGTGGTCACCTGGTTATACGATATTCCAGAATAATATACACCTGGTCACAGGAGCTTTTGGGATCTGCTTTAGTAACATTGAGCTCTCTAAAGATCTACTACTACTAATACTACTACTACAATTCACACACAAACACACACACACACACACACACACACACACACACACTTCCAAGAACACGACCCACTATCCTTCCAGTCAACACTTAATCCTATCATAACAATCGTATTCTTCTCTTGTCATCAGTATGGAACGAAGAATCTAACAAATAAAGGAAAAATAAGTTTTAGGCTACACACTTTTTTTTTAATATGCACTAAAGATGACAATTTATGTGCTGCTGTTTACAATTTTGTGTACGTCACCAAATTCTGTGCTCCTATTCACAATTTTCTGTACGTCACCAAATTCTGTGACCATGTTTACAATTTAGTGTACGTCGCCAAATGCTGTGCTCCAGTTTACAATTATTTGTACAACACCATTAACTTTTGTGATCCTGCTGACAATTTTTTTCTACAAAGTCATCCTATTCTGTGATCCTGTTCACAATTTTGTGTACGTCAACAATTTCTGTGATTTTGTTTACAATTTTATGTACGTCACCAAATTATGTGCTCATGTTTATAATTATTTGTACAACATCATCAAATTATGTGATCCTGCTGACAATTTTTTTATATAACGTCATCGAAGTCTGTGATCCTGTTCACATTTTTTTAACAACGCTTCAAATTATGTGATCCTTCCACAATTTTTTTTTTTTTTTTTTTTGCTTTAATTTTTGTACGATGTGCCCGCGACTGGGCACTCGAGGTTCCTTCAAATTTTGGTAGTTAAAAATGTACAACGACAGAGGGTCGTGGGCAAAATGTAAGCTTCCTAAGTCATCTGAAACTTAGTGAACTAAAGGTTTCAATATTTGAAACATTCAAACAATCTGAAATCAAATTTAATAGAAGTGTTTAAAAATTTTGTTATTGTTATTTCACAAATTTCAAGCGAATGGCCATTTGTGATAATACGTTTCGTTTTGTACCATCGAAGTCACTTTTGTGAGCATTCACATTACGTTAAACATGGGACTGGTTACCCAACCTCATAAAGCTGGAATGACTATAGTGAAATCTCTAACAGTATACACCCCTTTCGTCAGTATCTGCTATGGGACTACCTTTATAGTTAGCAAGTCGCTAGTGGTTTTGCAGAAGAGTGTTAACAATACCATGGACAGCCAAAATAAGTAGTGAGGATGTCCTGAAAGAGGCCACTGCGGAAAGGAAACTTATTTCACAAGTTAGAAAGAAGCAATACACTTTGTCGGTCATGTTATGAGAATAGGAAAGATGGAATATATCGTAACAACGGGTAAGATTGAATATATCGTAACAACAGGTAAGATTGAAGGAAAACGAGATAGGAGAAGACAACAAGAGCAAATACTGGACAGTTTGGCATCGTAGCATGAAAGGAGGTCAACAACAAAATTTATAAATTGTACTGGAGACAGGAAATTGTGGAGATACATGATCTCCTACGTCATATTGCGTGGTGCTTGAAGAAGAAGAAGCAGTCGCCAGTGGAAATGTGAACTAAAACATATTCACTTGTTTTTTTCCTGTTATCGTCAAACTTTTACAGTTCCGTCTTCAACAGAAATTGTTATTCAAGACCATCCTCTTTTTTTTTTTTTTTAATCGACATCACTTTCCCTCCTATTCCCTTGTGGTTCCAGGTCAGAGATTATGTATTAAAGGTTGGCATTGGCTTCCGGAGAGCTGAGCCCGTGTTCTAGTCCTCTCGTGTTCCTTTGACAGTTTTGTTGGTGTTTCTGAAAACGCTAGAGTTTAAAACGTGGGGGTTTTTGTTGGCTCAGTTTTTTTCTACTTTCATCCAGAATCGTCGCAGAGTGCCGGAAAGCAGCATAGATGTGGATTCCATATGCTTGAGTGTGATGTAATGGCATGTGAATACTCAGATAAAATCAATTGTCATCTCTATCCAGCAGATACACTATAATTTCTCTGTTGGGTTCTTATGGATCATGACGTCACTGCTGCAGTTGGTCACTTTATATATATATATATATATATATATATATATATATATATATATATATATATATATATATATATATATATATATATATATATATATATATATATATATATATATATAAAAACTAATTTGTTATTAACATTTGTTAACTACATATAATTATCGTACATATTACATATAAATGAAATGTTTGTGAAAAATACTTATATATAAAAAAAAAAGTTATAGGTCATTAATCGCTGCTACTTCGTCGCTTGTGGCTACAGCTGTCACGGCAGATCTGTCTGCATCATCAGACGACTCGTAAGCAGAAGGTTTTGTATGTTTTGAAAACTTTCTCCTGCTCCAGGTGTAGAAGGTATTCCTTTTTGATCAATGGGTATAGAATATTTTCGGGAGACTAGAACAAAACAAATCGAATTTGCTTTGCCACTCTATCTTTCGTTACAAGAAACAGCTTGTAGCAATTAAAATCTTGTTTCGGATTGCCATAGAACAGGATTTCATTTTAGAGTCATGTTTCATTATGCTAGCAATAACAGTGCATCTTGGCCATCCCGCCATCCTGCATTAAACTTGATGAGCATGTAGAAGTTATTCCTGCCTCTCACAGAGTTTAACACTCAGCCAATGATTAAATTATTGAAGCGTATTAACGAAATATGGTATACAATATAAACAGCGTTATATCGAAAAAGCGCTTTTCGAACTGCGTAAGACAGGGTGCTTGCTATATATATATATATACGTGGCATCAAGTTTGTTCATAATTGCATTCTTTAGTGGTAAGGTAGTCCCATAGCAGATACTGCCGCAGTGGAGTGAAGTGTTAGAGACTACAATGTCTAACTTTGTGAGGTGGGTGACCAGTTCTCTTCTTTCCTGCCTTTTCTTTCAGTTCCTCAAGAGCAGTGTCAGGTACATATTTATAGTGTGTCAACTGGAGCGTGACGCCACCAGGTTTCCACCCTGGAACCTGGTAAAGTTGCCGCGAGAGGCAAGCACTCTAACATCGTAGCCAATGTCATGCTCTCTTTAGTTGTAATAGAAAGTATTCACAATTGTTGTCAAATTGTTATGCTTTAGTTTAAGTTTTGTGTTGGCAGTTTGTGACAAATTAATGAAAAATGTCTTTTAAGACCATTATTTATAGAAAGCGGTAATTCTTTCAGCCCGGATTTATTTTAATTTTAAATCAAATATAAAAATCTCTCCTCCTCCCCCCTACCCCCGAGACGTAGGTTTCCAACTTCGAGTTTGACTTTGTCTCCAGGCCAATGTCCTGGTGCTGGGACAAAGACTACTGGGAACTCGTGACTGACGTCGCCACGTGACCCCCTCTGTCTCAGACAATCGGATCGGACAGTTCAAGAAAGCACTGTCCAAGCCAGGGTGAGACAAGAGCACCAACCCGCATAGGACGCTGCTTTAAGAAAAGGGGGTCATTTGTAAGGGAGATGAGAGGCGGTTTGGGATGTTTGTGTTTGGAGGGAATTGTCTTCGTGGAGCGGTGGGCAATTAAGCAGAGGAAGAAGAAAAGATGGATTGAGGTCGATTGAGCACGTGTTGGGGCTGGTGGGTTGGGATAGATAATGGGGTGAGTTAGTCAGGATGGGCCTGATGCTGAGGATTTGGAAGGCAAACATAGCCTACATGGCTGACGATGATTAGGGGGCTGGGGACTGGGTTCTTGAGTTGGCAACCACGACGAGTTAGGCAAATGGCGGCGCACGCAGGGACACAAATGTCTGGTGTTTGAACTGTCAAGTGTAGAGCAATTGTGTAGTGCAAGTTAGGATGCTGGATGATGTGGACTTTCCGGCGTGTTGGGGGAACTAAGATGAAGTGTGGAGTACCCGAGGATGCGAAAGTAATGTTGAGAAAAATGGGGTGTGGGCAGCTGTCTTTTATAAGAAACATACCCTCCCCAATTGTGACAGAATGGGGCGACCCCTCTCAATCTCAGTATAACTACGGCAGTGTCAGTTACATTTTTGTACTAATTTTTATTGCGTGCTTCAATAGTCGCACTTTCTTTCTTCCTTTTCTCTGCTATGTGTAGTAGATATATGGTATTTCATTCTTACACGCCTCTCAGCGATATTCGTCATGTCTGTGTGTTTACCTGTCTATCACTGCGGTTAGATTAGACAGTGATGCATGGTTGACCGACATAAATCCTATTGTACCACAAGGGTGTGACTGTTTTCGCATGTAAATAGCCAAGCGAGTTTACTTAGCGCTGATATGGCCCGTGTGACCGACTAATTATGGTCGTGATAAGACACAGCACAGATGGTCAAACAGGAGTGTGTGTTTACATAAGGAGCGCCGGTCAAGTATCGACCTGGTGGGGATGACAGACACACCTGAGCGGAAATGGTGTAATATTTTCTGGTAGATGTAAGACGTTATATGTAATCATTGACGATAATATTTGAATGCCACCATTGCCATATATGCATTTCGTTCAAAATTTTCCCATGTCGGAAATATTTTGAATTTCCCCACGGGACACGCTTGTTTGAAAACAATTGGCTTTTTACTTAGCTTCGTAACAAACACAGCGGGGTAGGACCGTGAATATAACCTGACACGTTTCGGTGTTAAAACACTGTGAAAATTTACCGTGAGATCCACGCTTGCCACAAGGACACCAGACCTTGCCAGAGTTAGAATTCAGAATTCCTTTTATAAGGTCGGACTTTTTCTTGGAGAATCTTGACGGACTTACAAAAAACAGCCCAGGAAATCTCTATTATTTTAATAAGGAAACCGGGACTGAGGAAACTGACAAAACAGGGAGTCATAGAGGAAATTATCTTATTAAAGAAACGACACCCCAGACGCGCGTAAGAGGCCGATTCAAGTCTCTCTTATCCATCTGAGCAAAAAAGTATGTGAGCCAGGATTGGCTTATTGGTGGTACCAGCAGAACGTACTATCTCAGGAACAAGAAGGGACAAGTGGTCTATGCTTTTAGACGAGGGACCAACTTTCGAAGAATCTCCTTGACATTTCTGGGAAACGAGCTACACACGACAACCTTGACCAGCGACGAGCGTGAGCAGTGTAAAAAGAACCAACCCATCAGCGGGAGCAGAAACTGCAATTGACAGCTAAGTGCAAAATATACGCTGCCAAAGTGAACTTTTTTCATCGACGTTACTATCAATCAATGATGAAACCTTTCTTTTAAACTATTCAATTATTTTCTAACGGGTAAATCTTGAGTGATTATTAAATTTTGTTATTTGTAATTTTACAAATTTAACTTCGATTTAATCCTTTTAAATGTACTGCATGTTTGTCTCAGTCAATTTACTACGCACACTCTAAACAGAGCTATAACAGAATAATAAGAATTCCACTGAGTAAATCAGAGGTGGGGACTTAACGATCTAAAATTAACCATTGCTTATTTCTTCACAAAAGATGTCGGCAGATTCTAGAATTAACGTGCTCAGCCAAAGCAGCATTGTTTTCGCTTATCTGAATATCTTGTGAAAAGTCCCTTGAGATAGAAGTGTCATTACCCTTCTATTTACAAATCTGCCAAGAGTAATCTTGTGCGAAGGTAGACACCTTTGAAGGCTCATATTAGATACTCTTGAGTTTTGGCCACTGTTGGACCACTACTGCAATGCAGAGAAGGCACAACCGTCACACCTATATATATATATATATATATATATATATATATATATATAGGTAAAGGTTCTCTTCAGTCATATTTATTATAGAGTGACAATACTATTGCGCTCTCCTCCCAATAATGTAGTGCAGTATTTACAATGGGTAGTACGCGTACCATCGTGATAACGCAAAAGAGGTTCAAGCGGTACGACTAGAAATTTTATTTTACGTTGTCATACTTTTTTTTTAGCTGCAGAAAAACAATTCATAAAAATGTACAATGTGAGGATAGTGTAGAAATACACGCATGTTTATTTACAAAACTGCGTTGCATTCTTGATTTACTGGCGATACAATTGCCTTTATAACCGATTTGTAGTGTACTAAGTATATAAGGGGCAGGAAACAAGTTGGGCAGAGCTCTTCAGAGAAACACTGAATAAGGAACTACCAGAGACGCAGCTGAATATTCCTTAGGCTGAAAATGATCTAGACATAAATACAGACATTCCACGAAGAGAAGAAATCTTCACAGCTATCAAAGGGTTAAAGAATGGAAAAGCTCCTGGTCACGACAATGTAAATGCTGAGTTATTCAAGGCAGATCCTCAACTATCATCAAAACATTTAGAACCACTATTTGCAAAGGTCTGGAACACAGAGACAACACCAACAGAGTGGCGTAACGGAATAATTGTCAAATTGCCCAAGAAGGGTACCTTGCAGACTGCAACAACTGGAGAGGAATTACTTTCATCTCAGCTCCCAGTAAAATACTAGGCAGGATAATTATCCAGAGAATTTAAAAAGCAGTAGACCATAAACTGAGGAAAGAACAAGCAGGATTCAGAAAGAACAGAAGATGTGCAGTGTTGCGCACAGATTCTTTTGTGTGGTAGTCTGTGAAGCACAGATTCTTTTGGTAGGCATACAAATGTAAATTAATATCTATTTGTCTGATGAATTTATTTATTTGAGAATCAATAATACTTACTTGATAATCAGGGGCACACAACCCGTGATTGGTTGAGGTGATATCCCGTTATATGGGTTATCTTTTCTTGAATCTCAACCGGGCGTATGAATACTAGATTTACGTCAGTTTATTTCTGGTACGGCCAGAAACAGATTGGTCTTGCTTAGAATGTTTATGGCCCGAGTTTATATTTATTCCTTGACTATGTAAGGCGATTCGGTCTTATATCTTGGTATCTTTGTAATGTCTATGTCGGCCTATTTTTTGAGTTGAACTCTGGGGTCAAAGGCATTTCTGCGCATGCGTCGATTTGAGTGTCGACGAGAGGCTTCCGTGATGGCGAGCTGTGGTTTCTGCTCGGACGAAGGAAAGTCCGAAGATTTTGTCTTTGTGGTTGATCCATGGGGAAGGAGAAGTCTTCTCAGTATGACTATGATGTCCGTAGTTCTCCCCAACAGTTATTCTAAACGCCAAGGGACGGCGTGTGCTATTTGCTAGTGTTTTTCTGGACTTAAGGTAAAGCAGAAACATTTACTGAACTTTCCTTAGGCCTAACTATATGCAGACGTCATACGGTCTGCCGATGTATTTGATTGATTGTGCTTAGACGACTCTTCTACTAGCAGCACTATGCATTGGACATATGCAACATTTATCATGGGATATGGAAAGCCCAATATATTACTTGAGTAATGAACGGAGCCTTCATTTTCGTTTAAGACATCTTCAGAGTGAACGACGCTCACTGGAACTAGCGCCATTTTGGATCCCACTTTCGGTCTATTTGGATTATCGATCAGGGAACAGGAATGCCTTATTACCTGATGGCGATACCCAGACCTATATTATATTGAAGTCCACTCCTTGTCTATTTAAGATTGTCGTCATAAGAGTCGGCTGAATTTACGGCTTGAAAGACTTAGCTAGAAGAAGGTTCTGACAGTGAACCATTGTTGATGATTATGTATTCACATTAACTGATGATATTAATCAGTTAAGGCATGAGACGATAGACAACCAGAATATTGAATGCTTGCCTACTATCGTTCTATTGTATTCACCTGCTACATGAATGTCCATTTGATGTTGTCACACATTTTTCAAGTATACGATGATTTTTGTGCCAACCTGTTCAAGTAACTGTAAACTGTGTTGTCGGAGTGTGCGTCCCATTAAATTAAAAGAAAACGTCAACAGTAGTCCATGTCATTGACTTCCAGCTATGAGTGAGTGAGTGTCCAGTCTACTTGTCAACTCACAGAACATTCCATCCATTCGCGTACCTTGCACTCTCACTCCAGATAAACATTGCCTTTGCTAGCGCCTCAACACTTGGCGAGCAAGGTGACCTAGATACACAACACTGGCGTCGGTCGAGTTGACCATTTCCATCATTCGTCCAGTCTTCATTATTACGAGTATATCCTTGCAACACTGGAGATGCCCTAACTATGCAACACACCATCATCATTCCAACACCGACGGGGTTTGCTACATGCAGAGAATATATTCACCCTCAGGAACATTATAGGGCAGTGCTCGGAATGGCAGAGACAGCTATACATTAACTTTGTTGATTTTTAAAAGGCTTTTGACAGCATACACAGGGACAGCCTATGGAAAATACCGAGGGCTTATGGAATTCTCAGCTGCATTGTTTCCATCATAAAAAGCCTCTATGCTAACTTTGCATGCAGTGTTGGGTTGAGCAATCTAAGTTTTGAGGTGAAGACAGGAGTACGACAGGGATGCCCCTTATCAACAACTTTATTTGTGGCAGTCATAGACTGGGTGATGCGCCAGACTACAGACGGCAGTCCAAGAGGAATTAGATGGACAACGGTTTATACACTGGAAGATCTGGAATATGCAGATTTCATTGCACTACTCGCACATTCAATGAACACATCCAAGAAAATAAACTGATAGACTGAATAAGTATAGCCAGCAGGTGGGTCTGAACATCAGCCTAAAGAAGATAGAGGTCATGACACTCAATGTGGGCAGTCCTGAGCCCATAATTACTCGTACAAAGAACCAGAAGCTGGAACAGACGGACACATTTACATAGCTAGGATACATAGTAACACCAGACGGCGGAACAAGCAAATACATCAAGAACAGAATGAATAAAGCGAGAATAACCTTTGCTAGTCTCAACAACATCTGAGAGACTTCCCAGTACAGCACAAACACCAAATTAAGATTATATGAGAGCTGTGTACTTTCTGTGCTTCTCTATGTCGCAAATTCTGGAGAGTAACACAGACGGAAATGTCGAAACTGTCCTCCTTCCTGTGGTAAAGTGGGATGTTATAAATCTTATAGGGGACTTAGTGTACTGACTGAGATCAGCTGTGAAGGTATCTGTATCTAATAAGTGTGGTGTATTACAGATGACCTTACTTGCTACCACATTTATACCTCAGTCAGAATTATTCTGGAATATTGTGATGACTACGTTAAATGTCTAGGGTTATGAAAATGATGTAGTGTAAGTCACAACAACAACAGACAGATAAACAATTTATTTTATTCCACAACACTGTGACACTCACACACATATAACACTCTATAAGACTATCTTAACTGAGTCAAGTGTTTAAGTTTTTTTTAAAATATATGTATTAATTCTTGTCAATAATGGATATCCTGATTCAACTACACAGTGAACCAGGAATCACAATCAAATGTAATTACAAGTAGTATGTACACAGTTTATATATATGAACTTTGTATTGACATATTTTATTATTATTATTCTATGTGTGTAATTTGTGCAGTAGTAATATGAGGTAATACTGGTTTTGTTCAAGCTTGGTTGTTGTTTTTCATCATGACTTCAAGTGTTTGATTATCTTGGAAATAGTATTGGGAAAAGTTCACAGTTCCTATCATTTGCACCAATTAATTGTCCCTCTGTGTTTAATAAAATGTCAATTTTTGAGGGGGCACATAATGTTGAGCTACTCTGGCCACAGAAGCTTATCTTTCGTGATGGCGGCAGGAAAAGACTCCTCTGCTCGATTGCTTCCTGTGTTCTGGAGATACCTCACTGGTCGCTATCTGGACCAAGGAGTATGCTGTCAGCCTCTGGATTCAGCAAAACTCAGACCAGGTGCTGCTTCAATAACTTAGGACCACAGTCCCTGAAACAAGAAGGTTGTACCTCCTATTTCAGAACTAATTTATAATCTATTTCCACACTGAACACAATACATAACAAACACTGAGTTCAGAGCGGTAGGCCAACTGCTATCTTCATCTGAAACAATTTATACCAGTATACTCCTCCCTAATGGTTACTACGCCTCTGCAATTCCAGCATTAGTTCTATCTAGTCAATAAGATAGGTGTCAGTGTACTGTGTGGCAATTCCATGCAGTTTTACTTTTCTCCGACACCTTCTGTTCAGGTTGGAGCAATATTTAGGCTTTGCCTCATGTTGGCTACTGAACCACACACATATACATACATAAATTATCAATTTACATTCAATATTCATTAAAAGATATCAAATATTTCAAGCTTACCACAATTCATGGAAATAATACACAATTACGTTGACTGGCAATGAATAATGGCACAAATTCCGATCTGCCTCTGTCCCAGACTTTTATTTCGAAAAATATGATCTGGCTCTCAACGCACTGTTTCTTAGTAAGTTTATTTCAAAGTGTGGCACTGAACTGACGCTCCTAATTGCCTATATTGGCGGGTCTAACCAATCGGGCCATGTTTACACAGCTTTTCAAAAAAGGTACTCCTACTCACGTTTCCCTAACAACAAAGAATTAGTATTTGTAGCCCGACTAATCGTGTTTAGCCTTACATTTACTTCTATCCAATCAAATAGGATTTTACATGGTGGCCCATTTCCCGTAAAATAGTGGTTCCAAAACATGCCACTGTGCGATTATTATTTGGTGTTGTCTGACACCCTCACTATTTTCTTTTGGCTATAATTTGTTAATTCCTAGACTATTTGCGTAACACTTAACATATTCTTTGTCAGCAAGTCCTAAGGAACCCAACTATATAAATTTTATGGGGCTAAGGGGCTGCGTTCAAAATATGCATTTTCTTCTAGGATAGTCGTGCTGTTGCCACCTCCTCACTTCCAAACTTTATGGTGTCTGCTGTACTGTCATACTAATGTCAGGATTTCAGACATAAAACAGTAGAATGTCAGGTTTCCTTATAAGCATTTTTCAGGTTTTTTAAACCTAACTCTCGTATGGGTAGTGTTTTTTATCACTGTCGATTTGAAAAAAAGTTAGTGCTTGTGGCCTTACGCGCGTGATGGCATTAATTTTGTATCGCGAGACGCAGGTTAGTGTTGCATGCAGTCCAGCTTTCAGCCCTCCCTCTCTCTATCCTAATTCCATCTGTCCTTTCATCACGCAGTGTATAAAATGAAATTAATGGAAGTATTAATTTTCTAACGAGACCTTTGATATCATCTTGAACGGGGAAAAACTACAGAAAGTTGAAAGTTTCAATTATTTAGGCAGTAAAATGACTCAGGATGGTGACACAACAAGAGAAATCCATACTAGAATTGCTTTGGCAGCTAGCGCCTTCAATAGATTATCTAACATTTGGAAATTACGATCATTGAATATACATACCAAGCTTCGTCTGTTTAATTCAAATGTTATCTCAGTGTTAACATACGGCTGTGAGAGTTGGAAAATAACAAAATCATTGGAGAACAAGCTGAATACATTCGAGAACAAATGTCTTAGAAAACTCATGAACATCAGTTGGAAAGAATTCAAGACTAATCGACAAATAAGAGAAGACTCTAGGCAGAAATATGTCTCCGACTATATAAGGAAAAGACGATGGTCATATATCGGTCATGTCCTACGAATGCAAAACAACAGAATACCACTACAGGCGCTCACTTGGGTTCCTGAGGGTAAGCGGAAAAAAGGAAGACCAAAAGAAACACTCAGAAGAACAATAATAAGAGAAGGAAGAACGTTGGGCCTAAATAATGTGCAAGAGCTAAGAGGAGTGGCGTCACAACGAACAACCTGGAGAGCACTGGTTTCTGCCTTATGCGCCGTGTTTGGCGCTTAAAGAATTTATTATTATTTATTATTATTAATTTAGGTCATTAATCAGCCTGCGTATCTCAAGGTTTTCTTAGAAATGCAGTACACGTTTTATTGTAGAAAGCGTGTATTGATGCAGTAGGCTTTACTATCAACGTGAAAGCGTGAGAATATGCAGACGAAGCACAAAAAAGGGGTTTTTATTGTTCAACTAGCATGACGTTCTATTAACACAGGCGTACGCTATTGGAAAGCACGGGTCTTTAACCATTTCTCTTTCCTTTTATTGACTTTATGTGTTAGGCTTTACATGTACCTTTTAATTTATATATGTGTATTTAGAATGGCTCACGACAAATTCTCCCCTCTTAAAACAGACGTCATATGTCAGTCTATAATTCTATATACACATAGAGAAATTTATTATTATTTCTGGGGCTTACGGTGATTCTCATCACACGGATGGCGGCTTAAAAAATCAGCTCCCAGATTTGTTTTTCCAGATATATACTCTATGCTAAACTCAAATGGCTGCATAAGTAATGACCAACGGAGTAATCTAGAATTTTCATGTCTAGCCTGCGCTAGAAACGACAAGGGTTTGTGATCCGTTTGCAACTTAAATGCCTTCCCATACAGATAAATATTGAATTTCTTTATCGCCCATATTACTGCAAGACATTCTTTTTCGCTAGTTGAGTAATTGGTTTCAGCTTTATTCAACTTTCTGCTAGCATATGCCACTGGGCTTAATTCCCCATCCAATGCATCTGATTTCTGTAGCAGAGTCGCACCCAACCCAATATTACTGGCATCCGTCCTTACAATGAATTCTTGACTTAAGTCAAGTAATTTCAAAATAGGTTTGCTTGTGAGCTTTTCCTTCAATTCCTGGTAAGCTAATTCACATTGTGGTGTCCATGTAATTCGATCTGGATGTCCTTTGCGTGTCAAATCAGTTAACGGTGCACATATGGAATTAAAGTTTTTGATATACTTTTGGTAGAAACCACATAATGAGACAAAGGATCTCACGTCTTTCTTGGTTTGTGGTCTCGGGGCTTTCTTTAGTTTCTCTAAGTTCTTGGGGTCAGGGGTCATGTTTCCCTGATGGATTGTGTGTCCCAAAAATTCTAATTCTTTGCATCCAACGCAACATTTGGTTGGTCGGGCTGTTAAATTCGCTTCTCTAAGTCGGTTAAACAGCATGTTCAGAGAGTCAATGTGTTCCTCAAATGTTTCTGTTGCTATAAGGATATCATCCATGAAATTTGTGATACATGGATTATTCAGAGGGTCCAATAATTTTCTCATCATTCTAGAGAAGACACTAGGTGCATTCTTCAATCCAAATGGCAATCTGTTAAACTCATAGTGTCCCTCTGAGGTACTAAACACTAGGTATGGTCTAACCTCAGGCTTTACTGGAATCTGATAGTATCCTTTACTCAGATCCACTTTTGAGAAATATTTAGCTTTATTTAGCCTGGCAAACAACTGATTTGTATCCGGCAATGGATCCACCTGTCCTTCTGTAATAGCATTCAGTCTCCTGTAATCTATACAGAGTCTATGTTCTCCAGAGGGTTTCCTTAGGAGTACAACACTGGAACTATACGAAGATTCACTGTGTGAAATAATTCCTTCCTTCAACAAATAGTCTATCTCTTCCTTCAAAGCTTTCTCCTTAGCAAAAGGAATCGAATAGGGTTTCATACAGACAGGTGTGGGGTCTATCAGTTTCATATCATATTCCAATAAGTTTTTATGCCCCGGTCGGTCCGTTAACACCTCTGTATGATTATCTAGAACCTGTTGCACTCTCTCTTTCTGATTTTTCGTTAAATGTGTACTGATTTTTACCTGTGCCGCTGTCTCACAGGGGTGTAATGGATATTCAAATGATGAAAGTGGTTCCTTTTTCATCTCCATTGCAATGGACAAGGTCAACAAGTGTGTCTCTTCCTGATGTTCTCTTTCCAAGTATTTCTTCAGGAGATTCACATGATAGATTTTTTCTTTCCCCTTCTTATCTATCTTATAATTTGTTCTAGACACCTTCTCTAGAACTGTATATGGACCTTGCCATCCAATTTGTAACTTATTCTGACTACCGGGGAGAAGAAGCAGTACCTTCTCTCCCACAGCCAAATCTCTGTCTTTAGCTTTCCTGTTATAATAGGCAGCATGTTTCTTCCTGGCTTGTCTCAAATTTTCATTGGCAAGTTTCCAGCCAGTTTTTAAACGAGTGGTCAGCTCATTCACATATTGGTATGAGGATGTAATATTTTCCTCTGCCTTTTCATCAGTCCACGTTCTTAACAGCGTTACATATGGACCTTTAATTGTGTGGACCTATTTGTCCATGCACCGGTATGGTCTCTTCCACTCGAAGCGCTATAGTGATGATTTTTCTTCCCAGAATTATCTTTCACAAAACGACCGCTACCAATTTTTCTCTTGGGGCTGTCTCCCCACTTAAAATTCTGGATGAGAGATTTCCTCTCTACATCTTCTTCCTCCAGTTTGTTTAAGTCCGATTGAGGGATTTTCGGCTTATCCTGGGGTAAGACATCTTTTTGCACTCGCCGCATAGTGGCCATTGTAAAACAGTTAAGAAAAGCTTGTCCGTGAAAAGGGGCTTCCCATTCCATTTGGTCCACTTTATCAAATTTATTTTTCTTTGTATTTTCAGGCCTAATTTTGCCCCGTGGCGTGTCCAGGTCCTGATCAATGTTCCCACTTGTGGGTGTTCCCTCATGTGCTATGCTACACCTTTCTACAAAATTCTCAATGTCCCATCTTGCCTTGGGCCAATAATAATTGTGAGCCACCTTTTGGATGATGGTACCTGTTTTCTCATGGTCCCCATCTGGTTTCACATGTAGGCTCCTTATTAAGTCTGCCCTATATCTCGTTGGAAGAACCAACTGTCCGTGACCATGGGATCTAGTTCCGGCCTTCCTGTAAATCAACTTGTTTTTCATGTAAAAATCTCCCTTGCCTGGAGTTGTATGACAAGTTGACAATTTCCTGAAACAAGGCTTGAGGGTCTTATCCCCAGCCTGTGCCTTCCTCATCTCTTCTGGAGTGGTATCTATCAGGATATCCTCCTCCTTTCTTGAGGTCGACCTGACCTGAAGGGTGGCCATATACACAGGTTTCCTTCTACAACGGTCAGTGTCATGATTGTTCATCTTACAATTGTTACACCACCTCCTTCCTTGGTTGAAAGATTTTCTTTCATCATATTTCCTTTCATCGAATTGTGGGGTTTTATTTTTATTGTCATACCGTGGCCTATCAAACTGGTGCTTACCTTTGTTTTGATCTCTAGGATCAAATTTATTAAAGTTCTGTGGTGCCCTAAAATTATCTACCTGTTTCTTTTTATTACCTGATACTTCTGCCTGAGCTGCTTGATACCTTTTAGCAACATTTAGCAACTCACCCAGCCTCTCTGCACCTTGTTCCATGAGAAACTTTCTCAGGTCTGGAGCCATGGACTCTCTTAATTGTTCTATAACGACCATTTCCTTAAGATCTTGGGTTTTCCCCAGAGAAGTCCATTTCTCCAAGTATGTCTCTAACCGTGCAGAGAACTGGTGATAGGTTTCACCTGACAGTAGTTTAGCATTCCTAAATTTTTTCCTATAAAATTCTGCGTTCTTTTCATATCTTAACAAAAGAGCCTGCTTTAGCATGTCATAATTTTCTTGATCACCTCTGTTCATTTTTGCAAAAACTTCATAAGCTGCCCCACGAAGCCCTTGAGATAGCTTTAAGCTCCACCTTTCTCTCTCTAACCCATACGTGGTAGCTAATAGTTCATATCTATTTAGATAGCTCTCAATATCATCGTCTTTCTCAACAAAATGATCTAAATGAAAGTTCATAGCTGAGGTTGAGGCTCCCTGACTAGCAGTGGCATCAGAGGTAAAGGGACTGGCACCATTTTCAGGAGCATGGCCCTGAAACTCAAACTCCCTTAGTCGTAACTCATGTTCCCTTTGTAATCTCTTCTCCTCCTTTTCTGCTTCCCTCTCTGCAGTCCATCTTCTTTCTTCTACTTCCAATTTCTTAGCCTTAGCCTCAATCTGCAGCCTCTTAGTCTCAGCCTCAGCCTGTAACTTCTTAATTTCCTTTTCAGCCTCTAACTTTCTTTCGGCCTCTTTTTCTAATCTTCTTTCTTCCCGTTCAATATATTTGTCACATTCAGCAGTGACATAAGCAATCCTAATTTGCCCGTCCATTCCTAACTCTTTTGCAGTCTGCACAGCAGCAGATCGAAATTTGGCCAGGTCCGCCATTTTCTAACAGGTAAATGTATAAAATATTTAACTAAACAATTTTATTTATGACTAATTAACTAAGGACAACCACAGGCACTGATAGCTCAACCTTATTTAATTCCACCCAAGGATACCTTTGAATTCTTATTATTCCCAATATATATAATAGGAGACAGTTCAATATCCCGGGAGCGAGACCCCAATATATGTGGTAAAGTGGGATGTTATAAATCTTATAGGGGACTTAGTGTACTGACTGAGATCAGCTGTGTAGGTATCTGTATCTAATAAGTGTGGTGTATTACAGATGACCTTACTTGCTACCACATTTATACCTCAGTCAGAATTATTCTGGAATATTGTGATGACTACGTTAAATGTCTAGGGTTATGAAAATGATGTAGTGTAAGTCACAACAACAACAGACAGATAAACAATTTATTATATTCCACAACACTGTGACACTCACACACATATAACACTCTATAAGACTATCTTAACTGAGTCAAGTGTTTAAGTTTTTAAAAAAAATATATGTATTAATTCTTGTCAATAATGGATATCCTGATTCAACTACACAGTGAACCAGGAATCACAATCAAATGTAATTACAAGTAGTATGTACACAGTTTATATATATGAACTTTGTATTGACATATTTTATTATTATTATTCTATGTGTGTAATTTGTGCAGTAGTAATATGAGGTAATACTGGTTTTGTTCAAGCTTGGTTGTTGTTTTTCATCATGACTTCAAGTGTTTGATTATCTTGGAAATAGTATTGGGAAAAGTTCACAGTTCCTGTCATTTGCACCAATTAATTGTCCCTCTGTGTTTAATAAAATGTCAATTTTTGAGGGGGCACATAATGTTGAGCTACTCTGGCCACAGAAGCTTATCTTTCGTGATGGCGGCAGGAAAAGACTCCTCTGCTCGATTGCTTCCTGTGTTCTGGAGACACCTCACTGGTCGCTATCTGGACCAAGGAGTATGCTGTCAGCCTCTGGATTCAGCAAAACTCAGACCAGGTGCTGCTTCAATAACTTAGGACCACAGTCCCTGAAACAAGAAGGTTGTACCTCCTATTTCAGAACTAATTTATAATCTATTTCCACACTGAACACAATACATAACAAACACTGAGTTCAGAGCGGTAGGCCAACTGCTATCTTCATCTGAAACAATTTACACCAGTATACTCCTCCCTAATGGTTACTACGCCTCTGCAATTCCAGCATTAGTTCTATCTAGTCAATAAGATAGGTGTCAGTGTACTGTGTGGCAATTCCATGCAGTTTTACTTTTCTCCGACACCTTCTGTTCAGGTTGGAGCAATATTTAGGCTTTGCCTCATGTTGGCTACTGAACCACACACATATACATACATAAATTATCAATTTACATTCAATATTCATTAAAAGATATCAAATATTTCAAGCTTACCACAATTCATGGAAATAATACACAATTACGTTGACTGGCAATGAATAATGGCACAAATTCTGATCTGCCTCTGTCCCAGACTTTTATTTCGAAAAATATGATCTGGCTCTCAACGCACTGTTTCTTAGTAAGTTTATTTCAAAGTGTGGCACTGAACTGACGCTCCTAATTGCCTATATTGGCGGGTCTAACCAATCGGGCCATGTTTACACAGCTTTTCAAAAAAGGTACTCCTACTCACGTTTCCCTAACAACAAAGAATTAGTATTTGTAGCCCGACTAATCGTGTTTAGCCTTACATTTACTTCTATCCAATCAAATAGGATTTTACATGGTGGCCCATTTCCCGTAAAATAGTGGTTCCAAAACATGCCACTGTGCGATTATTATTTGGTGTTGTCTGACACCTTCACTATTTTCTTTTGGCTATAATTTGTTAATTCCTAGACTATTTGCGTAACACTTAACATATTCTTTGTCAGCAAGTCCTAAGGAACCCAACTATATAAATTTTATGGGGCTAAGGAGCTGCGTTCAAAATATGCATTTTCTTCTAGGATAGTCGTGCTGTTGCCACCTCCTCACTTCCAAACTTTATGGTGTCTGCTGTACTGTCATACTAATGTCAGGATTTCAGACATAAAACAGTAGAATGTCAGGTTTCCTTATAAGCATTTTTCAGGTTTTTAAACCTAACTCTCGTATGGGTAGTGTTTTTTATCACTGTCGATTTGAAAAAAAGTTAGTGCTTGTGGCCTTACGCGCGTGATGGCATTGATTTTGTATCGCGAGACGCGGGTTAGTGTTGCACGCGTTCCAGCTTTCAGCCCTCCCTCTCTCTCTATCCTAATTCCATCTGTCCTTTCATCACGCAGTGTATAAAATGAAATTAATGGAAGTATTAATTTAGGTCATTAATCAACCTGCGTATCTCAAGGTTTTCTTAGAAATGCAGTACACGTTTTATTGTAGAAAGCGTGTATTGATGCAGTAGGCTTTACTATCAACGTGAAAGCGTGAGAATATGCAGACGAAGCATAAAAAAGGGGTTTTTATTGTTCAACTAGCATGATGTTCTATTAACACAGGCGTACGCTATTGGAAAGCACGGGTCTTTAACCATTTCTCTTTCCTTTTATTGACTTTATGTGTTAGGCTTTACATGTACCTTTTAATTTATATATGTGTATTTAGAATGTCTCACGACACTTCCATACAATCTGCCTAAGGAAAATTATCCGAATGTTTTGTCCGAATACTATCACTAACCAAGAACTACTTACTCGGAGCAACCAAGAGGACATGCACACCACCATAACTGGCAGACGCTGGAGTTGTGTTGGCCACGTCCTCAGAATAGACCCCGATGCCATTACAAGAACAGCTATGCTATGGACCCCCGAAAGAAATATAAAGAGAGGCCGACCAAAAACAACTTGGCGGAGAACTGTGGAGGCCGAGATGCAATGAATGAACCAGAGCTGGGGCAATGTACGAAGGATGACCGCCGACCAAACAGAGGGGAAGCAGTTTGTTGCTGCCCTACAAGACGCCACTAGGCGTGATGGCCACTGATTGCTTTGACAGTCGGCGGATAAGGATCAAAGAAGAATTATTAAAAATGTGCTTTCTTCACTAGTTAACAAAAGAAGGTAGTCCCATAGCACTGCCGTAGGGGATGGAAGTATTGGAGACTCACTAAACTAGGACCAGCTTCAAGTGGTAGGGGTAATTGTTCCATTCCTAGCTGATGGTATTGTATGATGGTGTTATTACTACATGTAACTTGTATGAGGCCAGCTGTGAAGGCTCCTGAGATAAAATGTAGTTGAGAATTATCAGAAGGCCTTTCTTGCTACCACTACGACCTCACACTTAATTTTTTTTTTCTTAATGAATGTGGCTACGTAAAGTGTCTAGGGTAATGATGTGTAATGTGGTGTGTTAGTTATAAATACACCCACAGACATTTAAGAAGACTAATAAGATTAACAAGTGTTAAAATACACTGAACTAACTCACGTGTATAAAGTTTTTGATATAATTATATTACATTTATTGGTTCTGGATCAAGTTTTATTTTGACCAGAACTTGTTTTAAAAGAAGGATTGAAAATTTATGAAAAATATGCATGGAATGTTACATAATAAATGCAGGAGTGTACATATTTAAGTACTAGACTAGTTAGTTTTATTAAAAAAGTTCGAGTAGTCATCTCTTTGGGAGGATATTTACTGTTTGTGCTGTTGGGGTGGCCTCATCACACCTGTCTATATTGACTACACAATGTCCAGAAAATGGTGGGAATTTTTACGGGGATATTAGTCACTACCAATAGTTGGTGAATGTCCAGCAGACCAGAGGCTCACTCATCTTTTTGTAGCTCTGGTGCTGAAAACTTGCGGTCCCACCTCTCCGTGCTGGCGGGCAATAATGGTGGTCTCTGTCACAAGAACTGCACAGATACACTCGAGTAAAGTCACCCACCGAATAGACTCTGCTTTGTTGTCGATAGAAAACTCACAGCTCTGTAATCAAAGTATGGGCTATGTGTCAAAATCTATTCTATACCCACGTCTGGACACCACACTGACACAACAACCACATCATACAGACAGGTCAGATCTCTCTGACCAAACAGCACAGTTACCATGGTGGGTTTACATCCGATAGATCCTCCCAGACTATAGATTCTGAAAAATAATTATTAGTTGTCGGCCCTAAAAGAAGATAGGTAATCTGTTTCAACGCTTGATCTATCGTGCATAATCCTTGCTGTAGTTTATGTACCTTGTTGGTCCCTAGACCCTGACTTGGGCGGGGGGTCTAGAGCAAAATCCCTACTTGTTTGTAATGCTAGATTTTGATATGGCAGTATCAAATCACTCGAACATGAAACAATATTCAAAATATATAAAGAAATAATTTCAATCTTACCAGATTATGAATAATTAACACAGAAGTGCTAGCAAAACTCAGCTGAGCTGCTGGCTATAGGATGGCGTCCCTAAATTTACTTCACTTGCTTTCATATGGGAAAACACCACACTTTAAAATCTGTGTCTAACACTGAACAATTATTGAAGAATGACCCCAAATGCGCTCTGAGCGCTAATGATATGCTTGTCTGTGGCCAATCACTGCCTAGTTGTACTTTAAATTTCAAATTTCTACACTAAAGTCATTTCAGTCATGCTTCAGTCAAGTATGGATGGTTATCTGTTAGTCTGTCCGTCTCTACTTGTGTTTCTAAAAAAAATGTGCTTGATTTTTGAAGCAACCTTTCTCTCCCCTTAAAATTTTGTCGTAAAAAGTTATATTTAGACACAGCTACCGCTCAAAAACCCTCTCCTCCATAATAAGTAACTTTGAACACTTGCGTCCCCAAGGTCGTGTTTTGTGTGCAAATAACGACACTTTTTATTCAAGGCAGTCTGGCGATGTTGTAAACTACACTGTCTTTTGTCATTATCTTCAATATTATCTATCCGTTTGTAAAATTAAGATCATATTATTTCATTGCTCAGAATAGGCCATCTGGCCAGCTAATTTTTATATTCCTAGCATTAATATTAAGAAAAATTACTTTTTAAATTTTTGTAATATTCCTAACATCTGCGTTCTTCCGCTCAAATTCAAATCAAGCGCTTGGTATCGCAAAACGTCCAATTCCGTACCTCGTGTCAATTTGGGGGACTTGAATTTTTTTACTTTCATCCATTTCCCCCCCAATTGCGTCTCTTTAGCCTTGCTACGCAATCTTTCCAGTCATATTTTTTTCTTTTTGATCCTCCGTTCCCCTCCTGTCTAGCAAGTCAAATTTATGGAGGGTGATGACCCGCGGTCTAGGCGATCATGTACATCAGCAGCCTACGCATTATGTTTTTATCCTTAAATGTTATCCTTGGGAGGAATTTCACCGTTGTATCTCTGTCAATTTCACTACACATCTCCCCACCTGAAAACATGCCTATGGCAAGTTCCAAAACCAGCGATACACATAGGTAAAATTACTCCTCGCGTCTGCCATTACTCTAATTTTGATCACAGGGGTGCCGACTGAGGAAATCTGCACCGACATTCAATTTGCCTGGGATATATTGGATACTAAACTGATAAGGTTGAAGCAATAAAGACCACCTCAGCAATCTTGCGTTTTCATGCTTAGCCTGAGACAAGAACACGAGAGGCTGATGATCCGTCTCCACCACAAATGTCCTACCATACAGATAGATTTGAAACTTCTTTATTGCCCAGATTAATGCTAAACATTCTTTTTCGCTTGTGGAGTATCCTTGTTCCGCCTTATTCAATTTGCGGCTTGCATAAGCGACTGGTTTAAGTTCCCCATCAGGTGCAGCTGATCTTTGCAACAAAGCCCCTCCAAGTCCTACATTACTTGCATCGGTTCTTAAGACAAAGTCCTGTGTCAAATCAGGCAGTTTGAGAATAGGCTTGCTAGTGAGTTTTTCCTTTAACTCTTGGAACGCTAGTTCACATTGTGCAGTCCAAATAATTTTATCTGGAAGTCCCTTGCGAGTCAGATCAGTCAGAGGAGCACATATAGCGTTAAAATTTTTGATGTATTTCTGATAAAATCCGCATAACGACACAAATGATCGCACGTCCTTTTTTGTTTGCGGCCTAGGTGCTCTCTGCAGTTTTTCCAAGTTCTTAGGATCAGGGGTCATATTACCCTGATATACGGTGTGCCCCAAGAATTCCAACTCTTTGCATCCAATACAACATTTTGTTGGCCTAGCAGTTAAGTTCGCCTCCCGAAGTCTATCAAACAACATCTCCAGAGCTTCAATGTGTTCTTCAAATGTCTCTGTGGCGACGAGAATATCATCCATGAAATTTGTGATACATGGGTTATTCAGGGGGTCCAACAATTTTCGCATCATCCTTGAAAACACACTCGGAGCATTTTTCAGTCCGAATGGTAGCATATTGAATTCATAATGTCCATCCGAAGTGCTAAAAGCCAAATAAGGTCTCACTTCAGGCTTCACTGGGATCTGGTAATAGCCTTTACTAAGATCCACCTTTGAAAAGTATTTTGCCTTGTTCAGTCTGGCAAATAACTGTTTTGTGTCTGGTAATGGATCCACTTGTCCTTCTGTGACAGCATTCAGTTTCCTGTAATCTATGCACAGTCTGTGTTCCCCAGACGGTTTCCTCAACAAAACGACACTAGAACTAAAAGATGATTCACTGTGCGAAATAATCCCCTCCTTCAATAAATAATCTATTTCTTCCTTTAATGCCTTCTCCTTCGCGAACGGAATAGAATAGGCTCTCATACAGATTGGGTTTGAGTCTACCAGTTTCATGTCATACTGTAGCAAATTTGTATGGCCTGGTTTATCTGTTAATACATCTGTATGTTCCTCCAGAACCTTTTGAACTCTCTCCCTCTGGTTTTTAGTCAGGTGCTTACTGACTTTTACCTGTGCTGCGGTTTCACAAGGATGTAATGGGTATTCATGTGAGGTGAGTGGTTCCTTTTGCATCTGGGTTGCAATAGCTAAGGTCAATAAGGGGGTGCTTTCCTGGAGTGGTCTGTCCAGATACTTCTTTAACAGGTTTACATGATAAACTTTTTCCTTCCCCTTTTTGTCAATTTTATAGTTTGTTCTAGACACCTTCTCTAGAACCGTATATGGACCTTGCCAACCAATTTGTAATTTATTCTGGCTTCCGGGTAGTAAAAGCAGCACCTTCTCTCCGACTGCCAGTTCCCTGTCCTTTGCCTTCCTATTAAAGTATGCTGCATGTTTCTTCCTGGCCTGTTTCAAATTATCATTTGCCAGTTTCCATCCAGCTTTCAAACGAGTGGTCAGTTCGTTCACGTATTGATACGATGAGGTAACAGTCTCTTCCGCCTTCTCATCTGTCCAGGTCCTTAATAGAGCTTCTAAAGGCCCTTTTATTGGCCTCCCAAATAGCAGAGTTGCGGGAGCCATCCCGGTTGAACTATGTGGTACCTCCCGGTACGCAAACAATGCGGCGGGCAGGAATTGATCCCACAGATCCGGTTTTTCGTGTGCCAGCTTTCTCAGGATAGAAATGAGAGTCCCATTGAACCTCTCTACCTGGCCGTTCCCTTGTGGATGGTACGGACTACAATGAAAGTGCCTGGCTTGAAATAGCTTAAAAACTTCTTCCGTTAGTTTCCCCTTGAACTGAGAACCATTATCCGTCAAGATTTGATGCGGGAATCCTAATCGGGTAAATATTGTAAGTAGTGCCTCTGCTACATGTTTTGAATCAATTGATGGCAGGGCTACCGCCTCTCCCCACATAGAACAAGTGTCCACCAGAGTAAGGATGTAACTGTTCCTCCTCTTGGTCCGAGTGAGAGGTCCTACAATATCCACTGCAACCCTCTCAAAAGGTGTTCCCACTATGGGCATTTCCCCTAGAGTTGCAGGGGCAGTCCAGTGCTTTGGAGCTACCCTTTGACATTCTGGGCAGGATTTGACATATCTTTTTATATCCTCCGTTATCCCTGGCCAGAAGTAATGACAAGCTATACGCTGTCCTGTGGCGCTGATCCCCATGTGACCACTGAAGGGGATTGCATGTCCGAGTTCCATCACTTTCTCTCTATATGCAATGGGAAGAACCAGCTGGTTGTGACCATTTGTTCCAGTTCCGGCCTTCCTGTATAAGAGTTTGTTCTTCATGAAATATTCCCCCTTGCTCGGAGGTGTGTGGCATTTGGGCAATTTTTTTAAAACAGGGCTTGAGTGTCCTATCCTCAGCCTGCGCCTTCCTCATCTCCTCTGGATGAGCGTTTATAGGTTCACCTTCTTCCTCCTTCTTCTGTGACCTGGTCTGCACTGTCGCCATGATCACAGGTTTCTCGGGATTCCCCAAGAAGACGTATCTACACCCCAAGATTAGAGGGTAGATTGGTTCATCTATCACTGCTGCTCTGATTTCTCCTTCCACATAGCGAGTTTTCACCGTTATCCTTGCGATGGGAAGTGTCATGAGTGGTATGTCCTTAGTCGCCCCTTGTATTTCCACTGTTTCTGTGGTATACTGACTTGGGTCCACTAGGCTAGACTTCACAACTGAATCATAATCCAAACCTGTATCATAAAGGCACCTTATGGTGACCCCATTACAAATAACATCCTCACAAACTGGGGGGTGATAAGGTTCCTGTTGTCCCTTAGGATTAACCTTTAATCTTTGCGTCCCCGACTTCATTGCAGCAATGTTTGAAGGTTTCCTTCTACAAAATTCGGTGTTATGGTTATCCTTCTTGCACCATTTGCACCATCTTTTTCCTTGGTTCAACGGTTTTCTTTCATTGAACTTTTGGTCATTGAACTGTGAGTTTCTGTCGCGATAGTCATTTCTTGGCCGCTCAAAATTTGTCCTACCCTTATTTCCCTGCTCTCTATTATCAAATTTATTAAATTGCTGTGGAGCTTTAAAATTGTCTATGTGCTTCTTCTTAGCACCACTTACCTCTGCCTGAGCTGCCTGATACCTCTCAGCAACATTTAAAATTTCCCCCAACTTCTCTGCACCTTGTTCCATGAGAAATTTTCTCATGTCTGGAGCCATGGACTCTCTCAATTGCTCAATCATGATCATTTCTTTAAGATCTTGGGTCTTCCCCAGAGCCGTCCATTTCTCCAAATAGGTTTCTAGTCTGGCAGAGAATTGGTGGTATGTCTCCCCAGACAACAGTTTGGCATTTCTAAATTTCTTACGATAAAATTCACCATTCTTCTCGTACCTTAATAACAAAGCCTGCTTTAACATGTCATAATTGTCTTGGTCTTCCCTGTTCATTTTGGCAAATACTTCATAAGAAGCACCCCTCAATCCCTGTGATAGCTTTAAACTCCACCTCTCTCTCTCTAACCCATATGTAGTAGCTAATAACTCAAAACGTCCCAGGTACCCCTCTATGTCATCGTCTTTTTCAACAAAATGGTCTAAATGAAACCCCATAGCTGAGTTTGAGGCTCCCATACTGGGCGTAGCATCTGAGGCAAAAGGGCTGGCACCATTTTCAGGGGCCGGGCCTTGTAATTCCAGCTCCCTTAGTCGTAATTCGTGCTCCCTCTGCAACCTTCTATCTTATGCCTCCCTTTCGGCCTTTTTATCTTCTGCCTCCCTTTGCTGTCGTTTTTCTTCTGCCTCCCTTTCGGCAGTCAGCTTTTTTTCTTCTGCCTCAATCTGCAGCCTCTTAATTTCTCTATCAGCCTCAATTTGTAACCTCTTCTCTTCAGCTACCTTTCTATCTTCCCTTTCAATATATTTATCACATTCAGTCGTTACGTATTGAATTAAAATTTGACCATCCATCCCCATCTCCTTCGCAGTGAGCACAGCAGCTGATCTAAACTTTGCTAGCTCTGCCATACTTTTTGGACAATATAATAATATACAAGATAAATCTCTAACCAGTAAATACACTAAGTACTTCTAATTACTATATGACTATAGTCTAACTAATTCTAACTAACCAGTTAACTAATTAATTATTACTGGCTGTGAAGATTCACCAACTTTTATCTGCAGGGACACTTTTAATTTTAAAGGAAATTTTACAATTTATTTCCCTACTTTTATTTCTCCCACCAGGAGATCTCAATATTACTGTTGGGCTAATTATCCCTGGACAAGACCCCAATTTATGTAGTGGTGTTGATGGTATTGTATGATGGTGTTATTACTACATGTAACTTGTATGAGGCCAGCTGTGAAGGCTCCTGAGATAAAATGTAGTTGAGAATTATCAGAAGGCCTTTCTTGCTACCACTACGACCTCACACTTAATTTTTTTTTTTCTTAATGAATGTGGCTACGTAAAGTGTCTAGGGTAATGATGTGTAATGTGGTGTGTTAGTTATAAATACACCCACAGACATTTAAGAAGACTAATAAGATTAACAAGTGTTAAAATACACTGAACTAACTCACGTGTATAAAGTTTTTGATATAATTATATTACATTTATTGGTTCTGGATCAAGTTTTATTTTGACCAGAACTTGTTTTAAAAGAAGGATTGAAAATTTATGAAAAAATATGCATGGAATGTTACATAATAAATGCAGGAGTGTACATATTTAAGTACTAGACTAGTTAGTTTTATTAAAAAAAGTTCGAGTAGTCATCTCTTTGGGAGGATATTTACTGTTTGTGCTGTTGGGGTGGCCTCATCACACCTGTCTATATTGACTACACAATGTCCAGAAAATGGTGGGAATTTTTACGGGGATATTAGTCACTACCAATAGTTGGTGAATGTCCAGCAGACCAGAGGCTCACTCATCTTTTTGTAGCTCTGGTGCTGAAAACTTGCGGTCCCACCTCTCCGTGCTGGCGGGCAATAATGGTGGTCTCTGTCACAAGAACTGCACAGATACACTCGAGTACAGTCACCCACCGAATAGACTCTGCTTTGTTGTCGATAGAAAACTCACAGCTCTGTAATCAAAGTATGGGCTATGTGTCAAAATCTATTCTATACCCACGTCTGGACACCACACTGACACAACAACCACATCATACAGACAGGTCAGATCTCTCTGACCAAACAGCACAGTTACCATGGTGGGTTTACATCCGATAGATCCTCCCAGACTATAGATTCTGAAAAATAATTATTAGTTGTCGGCCCTAAAAGAAGATAGGTAATCTGTTTCAACGCTTGATCTATCGTGCATAATCCTTGCTGTAGTTTATGTACCTTGTTGGTCCCTAGACCCTGACTTGGGCGGGGGGGTCTAGAGCAAAATCCCTACTTGTTTGTAATGCTAGATTTTGATATGGCAGTATCAAATCACTCGAACATGAAACAATATTCAAAATATATAAAGAAATAATTTCAATCTTACCAGATTATGAATAATTAACACAGAAGTGCTAGCAAAACTCAGCTGAGCTGCTGGCTATAGGATGGCGTCCCTAAATTTACTTCACTTGCTTTCATATGGGAAAACACCACACTTTAAAATCTGTGTCTAACACTGAACAATTATTGAAGAATGACCCCAAATGCGCTCTGAGCGCTAATGATATGCTTGTCTGTGGCCAATCACTGCCTAGTGGTACTTTAATTTTCAAATTTCTACACTAAAGTCATTTCAGTCATGCTTCAGTCAAGTATGGATGGTTATCTGTTAGTCTGTCCGTCTCTACTTGTGTTTCTAAAAAAAATGTGCTTGATTTTTGAAGCAACCTTTCTCTCCCCTTAAAATTTTGTCGTAAAAAGTTATATTTAGACACAGCTACCGCTCAAAAACCCTCTCCTCCATAATAAGTAACTTTGAACACTTGCGTCCCCAAGGTCGTGTTTTGTGTGCAAATAACGACACTTTTTATTCAAGGCAGTCTGGCGATGTTGTAAACTACACTGTCTTTTGTCATTATCTTCAATATTATCTATCCGTTTGTAAAATTAAGAACATATTAGTTCACTGCTCAGAATAGGCCATCTGGCCAGCTAATTTTTATATTCCTAGCATTAATATTAAGAAAAATTACTTTTTAAATTTTTGTAATATTCCTAACATCTGCGTTCTTCCGCTCAAATTCAAATCAAGCGCTTGGTATCGCAAAACGTCCAATTCCGTACCTCGTGTCAATTTGGGGGACTTGAATTTATTTACTTTCATCCATTTCCCCCCCAATTGCGTCTCTTTAGCCTTGCTACGCAATCTTTCCAGTCATATTTTTTTCTTTTTGATCCTCCGTTCCCCTCCTGTCTAGCAAGTCAAATTTATGGAGGGTGATGACCCGCGGTCTAGGCGATCATGTACATCAGCAGCCTACGCATTATGTTTTTATCCTTAAATGTTATCCTTGGGAGGAATTTCACCGTTGTATCTCTGTCAATTTTGTAATCCTAGTAAGTCGCCAACGTCGTTAGGGTTTGGATTAAGGTTAGGGCTTAGGGTTGGATTTATGATTTATAAAACTAACCCGGTATTACTGCGTCTCTGAATTCTTTCTTTTAAGGCCATATCGAACACACGGCACACTGATCTTCATGTCAACAAGCTTTTTAAAAATTGCTTACCTGCCCACATGTTTGTCGGTCTGCCTGTCTTATCTATTCTTATTACTTTTTTATCTGTTTCTCTGTCTTCTGGAATATCCCCGCCTGCCTATTTTTCTGTCCGCATATATGATTATTATTCCTACCTATCTATCTACCTCTACTGCAGGACCTCCCTTCCCCACTCTTAATTCCTGCCCTCGTCATTTCCTCGTGCAATAATCCACTTTTCGCTAGTTTCACGTAGATTCTATTGACAGCAGGCAAAACGTCCATCGTTCTGAACATTGGGAATCGATACCATTTTCAAAACAAACTCATCATTTCAGCGTGCGAGCAGCTGCACAGATGTAGAATGTGTGAGCAGATGGGCGGGCGGTCGATAGGGGTCTTCCTGCTGTCTTAGGCCGCTATACTTATGTTGGAGCCCAAATAGAATCAACCTGCTATGTACATGGAGATCTTCCAGGGAATTAAGTAAAGCTGGGCTAGCGCGTGATGACACGTGCAACCTGGTTTACTTTTCAGTGTGCCAATAGAGATATGGAAATAACATCGTGTTTGCGGTTATATTCGACATGAATATTTTTTTTACCATATAAAAAAAAGTAAATGTACAATTGCTTCTCTACTGCTGATGCTAAACCAGCAACAGCATCTACATTTACCACTATTCCACTATACCGCAGCAACAACACCTACAACTATAGCTGCTCCCCTATCCAACAGCAACAACATCTACGATTATAACTACCCCATTATACAACAGCAACAACATCTACGATTATAACTAACCGACTATACAACAGCAACCACATCTACGATTATAACAACCCCACTATACATCAGCAACAACATCTACTTACTTACTTAGTCGTTCCCTTTCTACCGTGAGGTGTAGAGGTTTGGAAGAGAGAGTGCCAGACTATCCTATCGGCTGTCTTCCTCCTGGCCTGGTTCCATTCTAGTCCTCGGCCCTTCAAAGATTGTCTAATGTTGTCCTCCCAGCGGATTCTGGGTCGTCCTGGTGGTCTGGATCCCTGGCTCTTTGTTTCCCATGCTTGTCGTGGTAGCCGATCTTCTCCCATTCTGCAGACACGGCCAAACCATCTTAGTTGGGACTGTTCTACTTGCGTCTGCAGGGGGTGGGATTTTAGGCCTTGACGTATCATCTGGTTGAGGACCATGTCTCTTCTTGTTATTTCAACCACCTTCCTCAAATACCTCATTTCTGAGGTCTGGATCTGGCTTTTGTGGGTTGTAGTCATTGCCCATGACTCGCATCTATACGTCAAGACTGGGACATAGGTGGAGCGGTATACAGCCATCTTCGTTTTCTTACCAACTTCTCTCTTGCCGAGGAATCCTCGATTTATGGCCTGAAAAAGTATCCCAGCTGCTGCTTTTCGAGTGGCCAACTCTTCTTTGATGCCTCCCTTTCGGTCTATAATAGCACCGAGATAATTAAAGTGGTCGACCTGCTCCAGGACCTGTTCTCCCAGCTTAATCTGATGTCTTCTTTCTTCTCGTGATATCACCGTGGATTTTGTTTTAGAGCTGCTTATGACCATCCCTCTCTTCTCCAGCTCTTCCTTCCAGACTTGCAGGTTGGATTGGAGATGTGCCTCTGATTTAGCAAATGCCTGCTCTGAAATACACACTTGTCTCATCTTCCAGTACCCCACTGAATACTTTCTTGTTCTCTCCTTACATGCCATGATAACATCGTCCATGAGGAGTATGAAAAGATAAGGTGACAGGATATCACATTGTCTTACACCAGTGGTGGTCCTGAACTCTTCTGACTTATGGTTTGCTGTCCTCACATAATTTTTGCAAGACTTGTACAAGCTCTGTATAGCATGAATCAGAGGTGCTGGAACGTTCTTCCTTGCCAAACAGTCCCAAAGTTTGCTCCAGGGGACCCTGTCAAACGCCTTTTCCAGATCTATGAAACAAAGATGGATCTCACTCTTATACTCAAGGGCCTTTTCACTCAGCTGTCTGAGTGTGAAGATTAGGTCTTGAGTTCTTCGGTTTGCTCGGAATCCGCACTGGACCTCATCCAATTGTCGCTCAGCTAGGCGTCGGAGTCTCTGCTCTAGGATTCTAGAGTAGATTTTACCATAGACACTGAGAAGGGATATACCTCTATGGTTTCCACATTGTCGATTGTCACCCTTTTTGAAAATTGGTGTTATGATGGCAATCTCCCAATCCTTTGGTATGGCCTTGTTGCACCACGCTGCCTGTAGGACCCTTAAGAGTAATAGGTCGCCTGATGCTCCCATGTACTTAACCATTTTTGGTGTTATACTATCATGCCCTGCTGCTTTGCCCATCTTGATTTTCTCCAGTGCTGCCTTCAGTTCTTCCATCTTTATGTCATCTTCATCACCATTGGTTTCCTCTTCTGTGCTAGTGGTTATCATTTCTGATGCTTTACCTTGCTCACCATTAAGGAGTTCTGAGAAATATTCTTTCCATCTTTCCATTACTTCCTTCGGGGCAGTAAGCAAATTGCCTTGCTTGTCCTTTATAAATTTGAGAGGGCATTGTTTTTCCTTCCTCACGTTCTTTAGGGTCTTATAGAACAATTTCTGGTTTTCTTGCGCATCTTTTTCTAGCTTTTCTCCAAATTCTTCCCAGGACTACGATTATAACTACCCCACTATACAACAGCAACCACATCTACGATTATAACTACCCCACTATACATCAGGAACAACATCTACGAAATAATAATACCCCACTATACAACAGCAACAACATCTACAATCATAACTTCTCCACTATACAACAGCAGCAACATTTACGATTATAACTACCCCAATATACAACAGCAGCAACACCTACAACCACTACTCCACTATACATCACCACATCAACAACACCTACTACTACTACTACTTCACTATATAACAACAGTAACATTACCTACCAATGTAACTTCTCCACTATAAAACAGCAACAACATTTACAACCGCTACTCCTCTATACATCAACAACACTTACTACTACCACTACTCCATTATATAACAACAGTAACATTACCTACCAATGTAACTTCTCCACTATATAACAGCAACATTACCAAATACCGCTACTACTACAACATGTCCTTGTACCACTTTAAAATTACTACTATAGAATGAAAAAAACAGATACAATTACCACTAGCACGTCTGCTGTTTTGTTAATATTACGAATGTCACTTTTACTACTGGTACATCTACTATTCTGAAACTACTACAGATGTCACTATTACTGCTAGACACGTCCACTACTCTACTACAGATGTCACTATTACCACTTGCCACATCTACTATTCTACGTCTCTAATTGCAAGTATTACTACAAACACATCTCCTATTCTACGTCTATAATTGCTAGTATTACTACAAACACATCTCCTATTCTACGTCTATAATTGCTAGTATTACTACAAACTGTCGTAGATTTTTTGATAGGGGAATTAAGACATAGTTTGGTCCCTTCTGAATAGAACTAGAACAGGTGGTGACTCAGTGAGAGATAAGAAACAGATTTTCACGTGTGAAATGGTGGAAAAAATTTAGGTAGAGTCTGTCCCTGAACTCGAGAAGATTCTCTAGTTCAGCCTATCTCTACAATAGAACTTTGTTTGTCAGACAGATTACCAAAATTTGTATATATTAATATATATATAGATCAACCACTCACATATACACACACATAAGTGACGACAGTTAGACGCACAAACGTGAAAACTATATCAATGGAATAGGGATATTTTGGGACGAGCTGACCAACACCTGTCAATAAGTTTATGTAAATTTTTGATGAATTAGTTAAAGAGGTAGACTCATAGGGTAATCCTCCCTCCCTCTGTTGAGACAAGATCCCGTTAGAAGAAAGTTATTAACCCCCAAAGAGTCAAAGATTGTTACGCTATGGTCTAGGATTTCTCTCTACAGTAAAGAACAGAGTTTATACGTTAACCTATTCAGAAAGGTACAATGTTCACAAAACTTACACATTTAAAATAACCAACGTGAGTACATGGATTCTACAAGATATATATATATATATATATATATATATATATATATATATATATATATATATATATATATATATATATATATATATATATATATATATATATATATATATATATATATGAGGATTATTCATTCATCCTTCATCTCTTCTCAGACAACCGTGGCCACGTACATTCGTTCTTACCTAATACTTGAGTTGCACCTTCTGGAACAATCTTTAGGACACACGCACACAGCAAATCCAGTGTTATTTTTGGCAAAGAAAACCCTAGCTCCTCAGAGACAGATTAAATCCACTTCTCCGGGGAACGTTCTCTTTGTTATTTTTATTTAGGACTACTGTTTATGTCACATTTAATTTGACCAGGTAAGAAATTGAACAGCGCTCACAGTGTCAATAGCTTGAGATTTTCAGTACCTAGGAATGTCAGGTCGGTAACGTCTCTCAGTATAAAAAAAATTCCTTGTCACACCACAAATGGTCAAACGTCGGGAAATGTTAATGTTTGTGATTTCGGCACTACGGGCTGAATGTAAATAAAATTTGGGAAATATAAATCTGGATCTGTAGGCCCAGTTACAATATTTATTCTTAATGTTCTTTTGGGTTGGTACTCTGTCTCTTTCTGGGTGCATACACGAAGCCAGACAGGTTTACCTTGAAGACCCAGATATCAATTAAGAAATGTTCTTTCGTATGGTTATTCTCAGATTTATATGGAAGCCGCTGGTAAGGTTTAAGGTTTGACCCAATACTGTGTAAAGGAGAAAAAATACAAATACTTAACCATAATATAGTATTCTCAATCCTATCCTTAACCCGCGTAAAATATAATATATTTATCCACTTCGGTTATTTAACTTAAATTATAAACTACAGGCTTAGAGCTTGTCTTATCGTTTAAAAACTCCCGTGAAATAAATTCTAGTCATTAAAAAAATTTAATCATCATGAATTAGAAATAAATACATATTTCGTCAATACTCATGATGAACAGTGCATTTTCTAGTTGGTTAAAATATTCTCTGACTTGTTACTAGCAATTAATTAAATTTACTTTATGGCTGGAATAGTTTAGCTAGAATTTATTATTTATTCTGTTAGCCTATGTAACACAGTAAAACCTAGAGAAATATAAATGACGGACCTATCTAGTAAATCACTCTGCACAGAAATCTCAGAGAAATATAATACGGACTTAACTATTAATCACTCAAACTTCTAGTAAATATAGTTACCTCCACAAAAACTTCTAAGACTATCTCCAACGAAAAACTAAGAAACTCCACTAATACAAGTGATCTAGAAATCGAAGCTAGATGTCTTTAAAATCTGAGGAGTACTGAATAATGGATTTTAAAAGCTGGAGAATATATATTAAATTTCTAGAAAATCCCTCGTACTTGCTAGATATGACACCTTCACTCAGATCTCGGGCTTTTCCTCGTTCGATCTGCGAATCTGAGGAAATTTTCGCGCTTTTGCCGCTTGCAGACTCTGCAATCGAGCGAAGCCCGTCCTTTGATCTGGCGATTCTCACCGTGTTTAATTACCTATCAAACGGACGGATTCAGGTAATAGAAATTGTTTCCCCTTGGTTCCAAATTATCTGCTCCTTCTACTCAAATTATTTCCCCTGATCTCTATCGATCGAAAAATACGTTTCAACTATCATTAGCTTATCTACCCTTGAGCCAAAAGTTACGACTCTATGAAATAGTCGCCCCATTCCTACGCGTTCCGTCTCACTCTGTTTGATCTTATTACGACGATTTTCAATCGCTGGCGTTTAATTACAGGTAATACGTTTATAATTGCCACTATTACAACTAACACATCTACTCTTCTACGTCTATAATTACCACTATTACTACCAACACATCTACTCTTCTACGTCTATAATTACCACTATTATTTTCCATTTCTCTTCTCCGTGTGTTTTTCGGTTTACGTCTAACTCGCTTACCCTGGGGATTCCAGTACAAGACGTGCCTTGTATTGCTTCGCTTGTTTATACATGTATTATTTAAAATATGGTTTTATAGTCGCTTTTTTTTCTCTCTGTACACTAAATCCTTGTAGCGTTGTTCTGTTATTATAGAGGCTTTTGAAGTTTAGTTGTTTCAATAGATCGTATCATGCGTTGGCCTCTTCGTATCTCTCATTCTGTACGAATAGGAGGAAAAAAAAAAGGGGGGGGGGGACGCTATACAGGTAGATAGACAGGTAGGTAAGAATGTTTCCCGGGGTCTCTGATTAATCAAAGAAAGAATAGGACTACGACTGCTTCAAGCGTGTCGTACCGGACGACTAATGTGAGGTTGTGCACGAGGCAGACATTCTTATAGCACGTTTCACTAGCTTTACCCTCAAACAAATGTAATTATCTGATTAACCGTCTAACGTATTAATGCCATTTTTTGCATACGATGTTATATTGGGTTAGACCCAACAAATATATACTTTATATCTGTGCATCTTGTCCAGTTCCCATAAACGGATGAAATCCTTTGATCTTTGTCGGCATACTAATTATTGTGTATCGAGAAAAGAAATTTTACCACTTCATGCACAGATTCTGTGAATTGATTAGGCATAGGCGTGTCTACTATTACAATAATGTGGCCATCACGTTTGCAATTGAATACGTGTTGAAGATGATTTCTTAAATGATCTGCATGCGAAATACTCGTGACATTGTTTGTCATTGACATTTAATGCGCTACCAAACTGGACCTTCCTTGATCTAATTATTTCAATGGGTATCATCTCTTTGCGGTTCATAAATATCATAATGGAACGTTGCTCCTCTAATGTGCTTGTAAATAACGGTAAGGTCATCTTTAAAGAAATTAAACTTCATCCGAATCATAATCAGATGTCTCTGAGAAATTGAAAATCAATCTCGGCTGAATGAAGGACAAACCATCATTCTTCCAATATTCCTCTTCCTCTTGAAACACATGGTTCTCACTTTTCTTCCAATAATCCCTGGCTATATTGGAGATGGCGGCTTTTATAAGTATTTCAACATCTTTTAATTTGAACGTTCTATTTTCTGTTGCTACCTGTTCCTTAATTTTAGCCCATACTAATTCTATTGGGTTTAAGTGAGAATGGTAAGGAGGTAATCTTAAACATCTGTGACCATGTTCATGGATTGCCTTGTCTATGTGAAATATCTTTGTATGCTGTGTCTTTTTTACAATTCCAAGTAATTCAGGTTCATGGACATTTCGTTGAATGGAATGTTGTTTATGGTCAGCCAAATCTTTATTACATCTTTAATACTTGGTGAATTAGAAACTTTATCTTCTGGTGCCACAACGTTGTGATATGAGGCATTGTCCATTATCAAACACCACGGTCTATCCAAGGAAGGAAGTACATGATTCACAATCCAATCTTGAAATATCTTGCCATTCATCTCTGCATGGTAATCCCTATTATCTGTGGATTTTGAAACAAATATGAGTTCAGTATTATTTAGAAGCCCATGATGGCTGCTTCCTGGATGTGCAATTATTAGGCGCTGTCCTTTGCTGCTTGGTACTAGTCTCTTAGTTGTTCCATCAGATGATTGCCATTCTCGTTCATTACTGTGGTGCGCATTGATCCAAGTTTCATCTAAATACACAAAATCATAACAATCTCTTCTCATTTCTCTGACCTCGCGTAAATATTTGCTTCTCATTGCAACTATATGAGGCTTCTCACAAATAAGGTTTCTACCACCAACATATTTTCTAAAAGTGAATCCCAAACTCCTAATAGTCCTCCATAGCGTAGATTTGGAAATATCAATGTCATTATTCTTTCTTAACCAAATTTTCAATTTCCTTAAAGTCACTGCCTCATTATTGTGAAACATATTGCAAATTTCTCTGCGGATCCATTCTCTGTCAAAATTATCCACCACTCTTGGCCTAATTTTCGTGTGTAAAACACTGGAATTAGACATTTCAGATGTCGCTATCCAGCGCTGCAATGATCGTTTGCTTATCCCCAAGGCGTGAATAGTCCTCTTTTGTGGGTTTGAAATAGAATGATATAGTTTTCCTCGAGTAGCTTCATTGCAGAAATACTTAAAAATCCTATTTGTGATTTGCTGTAATGTCATAAAATGTACTCGCAGACTCATTTTTCCTTCTTAACCACACAATAATTTTTGTAGACACACCTCTGATTGACAATGTGTGCGTTGCACCGGATATAAACTGTTTTATGTTCAAGAAGTGCGATTTCACGCAATTTCACTCAAAAATCATGCTTGATAAACCAAAAATGTGCAAATGAGGTCGTATAATTTACTGTAGACATTTCAATATGTGTGCGTGTGATGTGTGTTGGCAAGTAGGATTTTATATTATATCGCAAAGAAACGAAAATTGAAACCAATGACCGCATTTTAATGAAAAATTTAATTAAGAGGGTCTATACCATTTCAAATTCACACACAAAATTTCACTTATATGCGTTATATATTCGCTGAGATATAGCATTTTGAAGTTGGGCAAAGCTAGTTAAACGTGCTATATCATGTAAAACAAGTAGCTACAGAAACCACTGCTGTAAAAGCATGTGACTACTTGGTGCAGGCTTCCGGCAAGGGGACTAACTGCAGTGGTGGCTCCACGCACATTAAGAAACGAAGAAGAAAGTTATGCTGATGATAGTCGTGACGATGATGATGATGATGACGATGATGATACGGACAGAAAAATAGAAGGGCAGACACTGGGACAGACAATACAATAACAAGAAGACAGTAAACATAAACAGAACGATTAATGATCATCACCTGTTAGAGAATGACACTACAATAGATGAATCATCAAGGTTAAGACTGTTGGAATTTGGCATCAAACGTTAGGCTAGCAGAGATGGACGTATGAAAGGATGCAACCGTCGGGTATACAACCAGCGAGCTACAGGAACAGTTAGCATTCACACTCTTCGACATATACTGAGGGAGACTGAACACCTATGGGTTTGTCTGGAGTACAATAATGTTGATTCACTTTAACAATAACTATTTCCATGATTTCTTTATGCCTTTCAATTCTGTCTCAATCTCTTTTCCTACTTTAATTAACGTGTCCATGTTCTCTCAAGTCTTTTTGTTTTGAGTTAAAGTCGCCTTGCCTTGTTCGACATTTCCTGATGGTGCAGTTGTCCTTATCTGACGTCACTTTCTCAGAGACTCACGGGAACTACAAGAGGCATGCTTATATCATATTTCTTGTAAATGTTTATTGTAATATACGGCTGTGTTCCTGCTTGCATTTTCTTTCATTGTTATTCACCCTCTAATGAAATGTATCTTTAGCACAAGGGTACAAGGGCTGTTATTGTATTAGACTCAATATTATTATTGTATGCTTCGGAAGGTTCAAAATAAATGGATACGGCATGAATGGAAAACATGCATAGAAGCTAACGAATCTTCAGGAATTGGTATGGATCTACTGTCCAGGTCGTGCAGGGGTACGCGGTAATGAGAGACCTGGCAGACTAATATCAAGAACACCGGGGGGAAGGACTGGATATAGATAAGGAAGAAATATTAAAGATAATTATTGACCGCCTGTTAGAACACGACACTGCAACAGATTAATCAACAAGGCTATGATTACTAGAATTTGGCATCAAACGTAAGGTTAGCAGAGATGGACGTACGAGAGGATACATCCGTCGTGTATCAACCAGCATACAACAGGAACAGTTAACATTCATATCCTTCGATATATGCTGAGGGAGATTGAGCGCCTATGGGTTTGCCATGAGTGCAATGGTTTCGATTCTGTTCAAAAATAACAATAACAATCTTTAGCACACGCTGTTTTCCCAGGGAGTATAACACCCACAGGTTAAGAACCCCTCATCTGGATGTTCTCGTTTCTACCGAAGTGGATGTATTCTTTCAGCATTTAACTAAGCGCAGTTTTTGACTAGGCGTTCTGCAGCAAATGATCGATCCTGCACCCTGTGCTATTTAAATAGGAAGAGTTGTCTTTGATGTTCGTGAAATGTCTTTGAGAAATGGATGCACATTAACTTTCCTGGATATGGCATAGAAAGCAAGTTAATTTTTTTTCATCCTTGTGCTTGTTCCCTGTGTCTTTGAGACAGTATGTCTGTTGTCCTTGCTTGATTTCTTCCTGTCTGCCAGCTTTGATCTTTGTTCAATCCATCTTTTCGCCGGTATTCATCTGACGTTCGCGTTTTTATTGCGCACTTTAATTATTTCTCTCTCACTCTTACACAAGGTCGGCCGTCTCTGATATCTGAATACTTCCTCAGGATGATATTCTAGAGGATGAGAGAGAGAGAGAGAGAGAAATAGAGAGAGAGAGCGAGAGAGAGAAAGAGTCAGAAGGCAGAGAAAGACAGAAAATCCTTATATCTTAAATTTCAATCTCCCACCACACTGTCTCCGGCTTTCTGGCACTGTTATCTTAAGATTATATCATCAGCACTCTGTGATTTCTTAAAGTCGTATAATCAACTCATTCCACAAAATATTCCCTTGGTCACTCCAAACTTTACTCTCTTTTTTCCCTAGTTCCCTTTCTTCTCTCCATCAAATGTTCTAGTTTCTGATCTGATGAAATTCTCCTCACGAAACTGCAAAGGGTCAAACTCAGATCGATTTCCTGTGTCCGTCCCGAAATGGATTCTCTCCCGTATTCGTTTCGCATATGAAAAGCACGCTCCAACAATTCTTTTGAAACCTCGTTAAATGTTTTACTTAATCATCGTTTCACTTAATCAATGTTTTACTTAATCCACGTTTCAATTAATCAATATTTAACTAAATCAACATTTTACTTAATCAATGTTTCACTTAGTCAATATGTCACTTCGTCATTGCTTCACTTAATCAATGTTTTACTTAATCAATACTTCACTTAATCATTGTGTCACTTAATCAATGATTTCTTTAATCAATGTTTCACATACTATTTTATTTTATTCCTGTTTCACTAAATCAAAGTTTTACTTAATCAATATTTAACTTAATCAATGTTTTACTTAGTCATTGTTTCACTTAATCATTGTTTCACTTATAAATGTTTTAGTTAGTTAATGTTTCACTTAATCAACGTTTTACTTAATAATTGTTTTAGTTAGTTAATGTTCCACGTAATCAACGTTTCACTTAATCAATGTTTCACTTAATCATTGTTTCACTTGATAAAAGTTTTAGTTAATTAATGTTTCACTTAATATTTTACTCCATCATTGTTTCACTTAATCATTGTTTTATATAATCAATGTTTCAGTTAATCAACTATTCACTTAATTAATGTTATACTTGATCATTGTTTCACTTAATCTATGTTTCACTTAATCCATGTTTCACTTAATTCACGTTTCACTTAATCATTGTTTTACTTAATCCATGTTGCACTTAATCATTGTTTCACGTAATCAATGTTTCACTTAATCATTGTTTCACTTAATGTATGTTTCACCTAATCCATGTTTCACGTAATCATTGTTTCACTTAATCAAGGTTTCACTTAATCAAAGTTTCACTTAATCCATGTTTCACTTAATCAATGTTTCACTTAATCCATGTTTTACTTAATCAGTAATTCACTTAATCAATGTTTCAATTAATGAATGTTTCACTTCATCAATCTATCATTTTTAATGAATCTTTTATTTAATCCGTCAGTGATTTTCTTCTTCTTCTTGCGATCGCATCTTTGATGTTTACACCGTCAGATGAGTTCTCGTCTTTGATGTTTACACCATCAGATGAGTTCTCGTATTTGATGTTTACACCGTCAGATGAGTTCTTGTGGTAAAGTGGGTTGATATAAATAGTTATAGGGGACTTAGTGTTCTGACTGAGATCAGCTGTGAAGGTATCTGTATCTAATAAGTGTGGTGTATTACAGATAACCTTACTTACTACCACATTTAGACCTCAGTCAGACCTATTCTGGGCTATTGTGATGACTACGTTGAATGTCTAGGGTTATGATAATGATGAAGTGTATGTCACAACAACAACAGACAGATAAACACTTTAATTAAAATCAACAATACTTTACAACACTATGACACTCACATATATTGAACACTCTATAAGACTATCTTAAATGAGTCAAGTGTTAACTTTTAAAAATATATGTATTAATTCCTTCAAATATTAGATATCCTGATTCAACTACAAAGTGAATCAGGAATCACAATCAAATGTAATCCCAAGTTGTATGTACACAATTTATAGATAGGATCTTTGTATTGACATATATTATTATTGCAATATGTGTGAAGTTGTGTTGTAGTACTATGAGGTAATACTGGCTTTTCAAGCTATGTGGTTGTTTGTCATCATGACTTCAAGTGTTTGTTTCTGGTGGAAATAATATTGGAAAGGTTCACAGTTTCTTTTTATTTGAAACAATTAAATGTCCCTCTTGATTTTAGGTAAAGTCACTTTTAGAGGGGGGTATAACAAGATTGAGCTGCTCTGGCCACGAAACCTTAACTTCTGTGTGGGCGGCAGGAAACAGTCTCCACTGCTCGCTTGCTTCACCGTGTTCTTGAGACACAACACTGGTCGTTATCTTGACCAAGGAGTATGCTACCAGCCTCTGGATTCAGCAAAACTCAGACCAGGTGCTGCTTTAATACGTTAGTACCACGGTCCCTGAAACAAGAAGGTTGTATCTCCTACTTCAGAACTAATTTATAATCTATTTCCACACTGAGCACAATACATAACAAACACAGAGTTCAGCGCGGTAGGCCAACTGCTAGCTTCTCATGTAACAGTATACACCAGTATTCCTCTCCCTAATGGTTACAACGCCTCTGCAATTCCAGCATTATTTCCTTCTATTCAATAAGATAGGTGTCATAGTACTATTTGGCAATCCCATGCAGTTATACTCCTCTCCGACAAGTTTTGTTCATGGGGGAGCAATATCTAGGCCTTGCCTCAAGTTTGTTACTGAACCACACACATACATACATAAATTATCAATTCACATTCAATTTTCATCTAAAAGAGATCAAATATGTCTAGCTTACCACAATTTCAAGGAAATATTAAACAAATACGTTGACTGGCGATTAATTATGGCACAATTCCGATCTGCCTCTGTCCCAGGCTTTCATTAGAAAAATATGAGCTGGATCTCAACGCACTTGCTTCTCAGTAAGTTTATTTTCAAAATGTGGCCCTGAACTGACGCTCCTATTTGACTATATCAAATGGTCTAACCAATAAGACCATGTTTACAAAAGAAGTTGAAAAAAGTACCCTTCCTACCGTTTCCCTTAACAACCAAAAATAGTAATTGCAGTCGACTAATCATGTTTCGCCTTACATATAATTCTAGCCAATCAAATCGGATTTAACTTGTTGGCCTATTTCCCGTAAAATAGTGGTTTTAAAACATGCCACTGAGCAAATATGATCTGGTGCTGTCAGACAACCTCACTATTTTATTTTGGCTATAATTTGTTAATTCCTAGACTATGTGCGTAACACTTAACATATTCTTTGTCAGCAAGTCCTATGGAACCCAAATATATAAATTTAATGGGGCCAAGTGGCTTCGTTCAAAATATGTATTTTCTTCTACCACCCGTTCACTTCGATACGATGGGGTGTCTTCTGTACTGTCAGGATTTCAAACGTAAAACAGTATTGTGTCATGTTTCCTAATAAGAATTAAACATGTTTTTTAAAACCTTACCTCGTATTGGTAGTGTTTTTTATCACTGTCTATTTGAAAAAAATTAGTGCTTCATGCCTTTCGCGTGTGATGTGCGTTCACTTTTATCGCGAGACGGCGTGATAGCATTGCATGCGTTCCTCCGTTCAGCCCTCTCTCTCTCTCTCTAAGTCCGTCTGTCTTTTCATTACGCAGTGTATATAATGACATTAATGCTAGTATTTATCTAGGTCATTAAGCAGTGTGCGTATTTCAAGGTTTTCTAAGAAACACAGTACCAGTTTTATTTTTAGAAACACGTGTATGCTGCTGTAGGCTTTACTAGTAAACGTGAAAGCGTTACAATTATGCAGACGAAGTAGAAAAGGGGGGATTTTTGTACGCCATGGTGACAGCACTGTTCTTTTACCATTCTTCTTTCCTTTTATTGAATTAATTCGTTAGGCTTTACATTTACTATTTAATTTAGATATGTGACACGCAGTTCTCTGAACTCTAGCGTTGTTTTACCATGATCTTTCTTTTTCCATTTTTCATTGCTTAAATAAATTAATTCTTCCGTTAGAGCTTTACATTTACTGCCATTTGCGAACGTGGTATATATATCGTGTTTAATTATTGTAAATAAATTCGGTGTGGCTAGACTCTAGCGTTTGTTCCTGGAGTTCCTCGTCAGTGATCTTTCTTTATTCATTATCACCTATCAGCTCCAGAGCAGACAGCTTAAATAAATACACTACAAGTTCTTCCTGTCCAATGCTATCTGGTGGAGATCTTTCCACATTTATTTGTAATGCCATTTAACTGCCATTATGCGAACGTGGTATCATATATCGTGTTTAATTATTGTAAATATAGTAAAACGCGGTTCGGTGTGGCTAAGAGGTGAAGCGTCCGCCTCTAGTACTAAAGGTAAAACGGTTGAATGAAAAAAAAAAAATATATATATATATATATACAAAAACACACACATAGTAATACGTCTTACAAAGAAAAAGGACAAGAAAAACCTAACGTTGCGGCCACAAGGCCTTCGTCAGGGACAGACAAACAAGAGACAGGAGGGAAAGAAAATGAGAATTAAGTAGAGAACATGAAACTATAAAAATAAGAGAAAACAAAACACTCCCTTATGTCCAGTCACATGGTGGAGCAAAGATGGCTGCCACTAAACCGGAAAGCGGAAGTGGATAGTACATTAAAAACAAAAAATAACAAATAATGAAAACAAGGACTGGAAAACAGAGTGAGGGGAAAGGGGGGGGGGGGAATAAATAAAAAATAAATAAATATTAATAAAAAACAAAATATTTATAAAAAAAAAATTAATTAATTTTTTTTTTTTTTAAATGGACATTTTTTTTCAGAATCTGTTGTTCCTAATGGTGTCATACTCCTACCATATCATCTGGGTAGTGAGGTCGGATGTTTAACATTCTCGGATAAGGGTTTAAAAATAGGAGGTCCCGCGTGCAAGTTATGCAGTTAAATATCCCTTGGCAGTTTGAAATCGTAAAGAGTTGGCTATAGGGCGAACATATGGGAACGCTGGGAAACAAATGGAGAATAAGAGAAATCAAGTCCAACACGAAAATAAGAAACTTCAACTCAAATGTCAAGTCAGCCCTATTGTATCGCTCTGAGACATGGAGAGCAACAAAAACAATAACCAAAAAAAACTACTGACTTTTATAAACGGATGCTTGCGTAGAATAGAAGGACTGAAATGGTATGACAAAGTCACAAATGTGGAATTGATGACAAGAACCAGACAAGTGCCAGTGAAACAAGAGTTGAGAAGAAGACGCTGGCGATGGATAGGACACACATTGAGGAAACGTGTTGATAGCATTGCAAGGCGGTCCTTGTTCTGGAACCCCCAGGGCAAGAGAGGCAGAGGTAGACCAAAAACACGTGGAGAAGAGAGCTGGATACAGAGGTGAAAATGATGAGGAAAACATGGAAAGAACTTGAGCGGATGGCACGTGACAGGAAGACTTGGCATGTGTTTGTTGAAGGCCTATGCTCCTTGGGGAGCTAAAGGGTATTGATTGATTGATAGGGCCTCTTCCCTGGCAAACGTTTAAAAATGAGGAAAACCTACCCATCACAAAAATATTTATAGAATATGTGATTCCTGTATACACACATTGGGATTCTCGCCGGTGCTACGGAATTCGTGCACTGTGTTGAGATGCTCCTTGTGTAATCTAAGTGAGAAGATCGGAGCACTGATGGAGAAGTCTGTGTGCAGTGAAGATTGTACTTCAAACCAAAACCAAATCAAATCAAATATAGTAAATTAAAATTTGATAGACAGCCGTGCTCTAGCGCAGTTTATCAATTCTAATGTCCCCGCCATGATGTTACAGTGTCTGGTACATTTCTCTTTGTCATAGTCTTTAACTGTTGTAACAGTGCGTTTATGTTTCATCTGGTCAGACAATGCTTCCGTCCAACCCCCCAACAAACAAACAAACGAACGAACGAGCAAATAAACAATGGTGTAGTTTTGTATAAGGAGCTTATTCTACAAACTGATCTCTGTCATAAAATCCTAATTAGCTTATTTAGTTCTCCACGGTATTCTTAACGTTCTTTCGTAAAACCATATCTAGATCTGTCGACCCCAGGGATATTCTTGTCCATTGTCCGCTTCCGTATGACATCATCGGCTCTGATAATTCATTCATTCATAAACATTTAGCTCCCCAAAGTGCAAGGCACCTAACACTCATGCCAAGTCCACATGTACGCGCGTCATCCACCCAAGGTCTCTCAATGTTTTCCCCTATTCCTTTCACCGGCCTGTCCCCATCATCCCTCCCCATGTGTGTTTCTGTTTCCTTATACTTCTCTTTCCCTGGGGATTCAAGAATAAGGACGGCCGTGTAATACTATCAACATGTTTCTTAAGTGTGTGTCATATCCTCCAACAGCGTCATCTTTTCATCTCATATTCCACTGACGCTTGTACGGTATTCTACACTTGTTCCATTCTTAAATATCGAGCAAAAAAACTGCGTCGTCAATGAATTTCGGCTAAGGTATTGCTAATTTTTCAGGTATAACAATCAAGAAAAGGCATAAATATTGCGGCTGATTACCATCTGTGCGCATCAGGTCATTTTTTGAGTTAATTCTAATTTTGATAATAATGGATCTTTACCAAGAGAATTATAAACGAACCGAAATAATGCTCGTAAACTTATGTTCACTTCATGACAAAACAGTGTTGTAGAAGGCCAGAATTATAATTCTTTACAGCAAACTGCCTGGACACACTACTGTACGCTTTACAAAAATAAGCTACATGTAATTAGAAAGATTACAGATAACGTTCTGCTTAGAAAGTATATTATAAAACGATTTTTAAATTCTAGAACGAAGTATTTCGAGAAGCAGACGATGTAATATCATTACCGTAAAAAATTAATTTTGAAAATAGGCTTTCATCATCATCACCATCAGCCTTTAGCTCCCAGAGAAGCATAGGCCTTCAACAAACGTATGCCAAGTCTTTCTGACCCGTGCCATCAACTCAAGGTCTGTCCATGTCTTCCTCACCCCATTCGTGTTCGTCTCCAGCCCTCCTCCCCATATGTTCCCTGGTCTCTCTCGACCTCTCCAACAGTGAGGACTCCAGAACACGAACTGCCTGGTAATAATGTTATCAACGGGTTGTCTCAATGTATGTCCTATCTCTTGTTCCATGGACGCTTGTCTAGTTCTTGTCAGTAGTTCCACATCAGTGATCTTATCATACCACTGCAATCCTTCTATTCTACGGAAGCACCCATTTATGAAAGTCTGTAGCTCTTTGGTTGTTTGTTTTTTTGTTTGTTTGTTCTCCTGGACTTGGAATTCTTTGCGGCAAAGTACTAGATATACAGGGTGGTCATAAAGTCTTTCCCTGATTTCAAATTTTTACGAGATCCTCCAGATGTTAAAAGCATCAAAGCTTGGTATATAAAGTTTACGGACACTGGCAGCGTCGGTGACATGCCCAGAGCAGGTAGGCCTCGTGTGAGTGAAGAAACTGTGGACGAATTGCGCACGGCGTTTCAACGCAGTCCTCAGAAATCAACCTATCGTGCCTCAAGAGAACTTGTAATCCCTCGAATATTATTGTTGAAAATCGCAAATGTTGAAATCTACAAATAGCATTAAAAAACTGTTTTAGTTCTGGAATAATTTCCAAAAAACCAAGTGTCTCTGCACAGAATACTTTTTTTTTTTTTAATTTTTGAAATCAGGAAAGACTTTATGACCAGACTGTATAACGGCATGCTTTACAACACTAAATTACGTGTATTTAGAAAAAAATTACAGATAACTTTCTACCAATAAAGTATCTTAGAAAAGGAATTTTTTAAGTTCTAGGAAAAAAAGTATTTCAGGAGATAAAAGATTATGATATACACTACCGTAAATAAGGTAAAAAGTATTTCAGGAGATAAAAGATTATGATATACACTACCGTAAATAAGGTAAAAAGTATTTCAGGAGATAAAAGATTATGATATACACTACCGTAAATAAGGTAAAAAGTATTTCAGGAGATAAAAGATTATGATATACACTACCGTAAATAAGGTAAAAAGTATTTCAGGAGATAAAAGATTATGATATACACTACCGTAAATAAGGTAAAAAGTATTTCAGGAGATAAAAGATTATGATATACACTACCGTAAATAAGGTAAAAAGTATTTCAGGAGATAAAAGATTATGATATACACTACCGTAAATAAGGTAAAAAGTGTTTCAGGAGATAAAAGATTATGATAGACACTACCGTAAATAAGGTAAAAAGTGTTTCAGGAGATAAAAGATTATGATATACACTACCGTAAATAAGATAAAGGCAATCCCATAGCAAATAATGCCGTCGAGAAGTAAAGCCCTAATATAACCAACGACTCTGTGTCTAAGTTGAACCCGGCTCGCTTCGCCAAAACGAGGCAAATTTTTTTTAAACAAAAGCAATACTTTCTTGCATACATAAAACTATATCACACATCATCAGCATCGTCCTTTTCCGTGTTTGTTCACCAAAACCACAGCACCTGGTTCTCTTTAAGCCTTTATCAAAGGATTTATTTTCTCTTGGAACCGTAGTATTTGTTTTATATGATACGGTTGCCAGTCCCATCCATAAACCTATATGTGTCGCCTTTTACGACATGCTTGAAGTAGCAGTAGCCATATTCTTTCTTTACCTTCTCAAGGTTCCCCCGAGAACTACATGTAGCCTATATCATATTCTTTCTTTACCTTCTCAAGGTTCCCCCGAGAACTACATGGAGCCTATATCATATACTTTTTTTACCTTCTCAAGGTTCCCCCGAGAACTACATGGAGCCTATATCATATACTTTCTTTACCTTCTCAAGGTTCCCCCGAGAACTACATGGAGCCTATATCATATACTTTCTTTACCTTCTCAAGGTTCCTCCGAGAACTACATGGAGCCTATATTATATACTTTCTTTACCTTCTCAAGGTTCCCCCGGGAACTACATGTAGCCTGGGGGTGTTGGGAAGTCAGGTATTGGTAGTACCTCTGGTGAAGGAGCTGTCATGCTCTTTTTAGGGCAGCTCAGCCACCTTTGGTCCAAACCTGGCATCCAGCTCTCACCTGTGGCTCCTCGTAGCTGTCAGCATGCGACAGCGGCCACCCCCGGACAACGGTTTTGACAGGCCGGCTAAACTAGGTGAGGGTAGCCGAATGGTTATAAACCTTCGGTGAGTTAGGGTCTGCCTACCCATGCATGCGAAGACTGGATTCGATAGACTGCGCGGAAGAAACCACCTGTTGGTTCAACGGGCATGACGGCGATTACCAGCAACGCGCAGTGGAGCGTAAGGAGCACGGCGAGGCACGTAGAAAGCCCTGGGCATCCACTGCACCTGACTTCATCTCCAGTCGTCTTGACTTGTCTTGCCACTGGATTGAGATGGACCCAGGCGAGAGAGTGAGGTCGACGAATTGCGCAACTCTTCCTCACTTTAATCCAAATCACCGCGCAAGTCACTCTTTCATCCATTCATCCATCCACTCACAACAAGTCCTGTGGCGATGGGCGAGCGGCAGGCGTGGGTACGCTGGCAGTCGTAGTCGCAGACCTACACACAGGCGGCTCAGGCCATATGGTCGTCTTCCACTGATCGGAGCAGCAGTGGGATTCGGCAGCCCCCTGAGTGTCTGAGCAGCCCTCTTTAGGAAAGCACTGCTCACCTCCATGGCATGAGGAAGGGGCTAGAAAAGGTGCCCTAAAAATTGCCTGCTTCACCATTACCTAACCAGCTTACCGCGGTTGGTGGGTACCCTACTTCGGCGGTCGACATATAAGAAAAAGAAAGGACAGATTTTTCCCCCTCATTCTAGGCGCATGGAATGTGCGCACTTTACTTGACAAAGACTTTAACGCAAACAGACCTGAGAGACGAACTGCCCTGATTGGGAGAGAACTGGCCAGGTACAACATTGACATAGCAGCACTGAGTGAAACTCGACTTGCAGGCGAGGGCCAACTTTATGAAAAGGGTGCAGGTTATACATTCTTTTGGAGCGGAAGAGGAACTGAAGAAATGCACCAACGAGATGATGTCAAGGATAAGTTTTACGAAGAACTACATGCAGACATTGCATCAGTTCCTAAAGCAGATAAGCTCATCATTCTCGGTAACTTTAATGCAAGATGGATGTCACCAAACTAAAGAAGACAAAAATCAAACAGTCATTTACTGACACCTTAGAAGACCGTCTCAAATCTATCTCGCTAGACGGCCAAAGTGTGGAAACAAATTGGGCAGCCCTAAGTGAGCAGATCTACAACACTGCTACAGAGGTCCTGGGTCCTTCCATCAAGAAACAAAATGACTGGTTTGATGAGAACTCAGATGATATAAAGCAGATGTTGGCTGAGAAACACCATCTCCATAAAGCATATTTAAATGATCCAAAATCTACATCCAAGAAAGACGCTTTCAACAACATGCGTAGAATCGTCCAACATAAACTACGCCAGATGCGGGATTCATGGCTGAGTAATAAAGCAGATGAGATCCAAGGCTTTGCTGACAGCCATGACTTGAAAAACTTTTACCTTGCACTCAAAGCGGTCTATGGTCCAACATCATCAGGATCATTTCCCCTCCTTAATGCAGATGGAAAAACACTAATTACAGACAAGGAAAAAAAATTCTCCAACGCTGGGCTGAACATTTTAATAATATCTTGAACCAGCCATCATCTATTAACGACGAAGCCATCATCCGCCTGCCCCAAATTCCTATAAATGAAGCATTAGATGATGTACCAACTCTGGAGGAAACTAAAAAAGCGATTCGTCAACTGTCTAGTGGAAAGGCCCCTGGCTCCGATTCAATTCCTGTTGAGGTTTATAAAGATGGCGGTGCAGTTCTGATAGAGAAACTTCATATGATCTTCCAGCAAATGTGGCAGAGTGAAACCATCCCACACGATCTCAAAGATGCCTCAATTATACATCTTTATAAACGTAAAGGTAATCGCCAAGACTGCAACAATCATCGAGGCATCTCTCTTTTATCAATCGCTGGGAAGATATTCGCCAGAATCCTTTTGAATCGCCTTACGGCTCATCTTGACAAAGGTCTTTTACCTGAAAGTCAGTGTGGATTCCGGAAAGAACGTGGAACCACAGATATGGTGTTCGCTGCAAGACAGCTACAAGAAAAATGCCAAGAACAGCACTGTGACCTGTACACAGCTTTCATCGACTTGACAAAGGCGTTCGACACGGTCAGTAGAGAGGGTCTATGGAAGGTCATGGCAAAATACGGCTGCCCAAAGAAATTTATCACAATAGTGCAGCAACTGCATGATGGAATGCAGGCTAGAGTTCAGGAAAACGGTGAGCTATCAGAGCCTTTCCCCGTCTCAAATGGAGTTAAACAAGGGTGCGTACTTGCACCGACTCTGTTCAGTATCATGTTTTCTGCTATGCTGACTGATGCTTTTAGAGACGGGGACACAGGAATCGACATTAGTTATCGTATTGATGGAAAATTGTTTAACCTCAGGAGGCTTCAAGCAAAAACCAAGGTCAAATCACACACCATCAGAGATCTTCTGTTTGCTGATGATTGTGCCCTCAATGCTGGCTCAGAGGCTGATCTGCAGCATAGTGTGGATAGATTCTCCGAAGCCTGCGCCAACTTTGGGCTTACCATCAACACGAAGAAAACAGAAATTATGTACCAACCAGCTCCTGGCACAGTTTATACTGAGCCAGTCATCAAGGTTAATGGTGAGAAACTGAATGTTGTGAACAGATTCACATACCTTGGTAGCACACTATCCCAGAACATTGTCATTGATGATGAGGTGAACACCAGGATCTCCAAAGCCAGCAGCACATTTGGCAGACTATACACCAACGTTTGGCATCGAAGTGGCATTAGTCTACAGACAAAGCTGAAGGTGTACAGAGCTGCGGTGCTTCCAGTGCTGCTATATGCATGTGAAACATGGACTGTATACAGGCGCCACGTAAAGAAGCTAAACCACTTCCATACAGTCTGTCTCAGGAAGATAATGAACATCAAATGGCAAGACAAGATCCCGGATACCGCCGTTCTTGACAGAGCTGGTATCCCTAGTATTAATACTATTCTGATGCAGTCACAAATTCGCTGGGCAGGTCATGTAGTCCGCATGCCAGACCATCGACTGCCAAAGATACTCTTTTATGGTGAGATGCAGACGGGTAAACGCTCCCATGGTGGCCAAAAGAAGCGCTTCAAAGACACGTTAAAGACGTCATTGAAAACTTTTGACATAAACCCAGACACATGGGAAGCTGCTGCGCAAGACCGAACTGCTTGGCGCACATCTCTTCGTAAAGGTGCAGCAGCATGCGAATCATCCAGAAGAGCAGCAGCGGAACAGCGGAGACAAGCTAGAAAGGACCGTGAAATAAAACCTTCACATGAAGCAAACATTCCCTGCCCACACTGTCCAAGATCTTTCCAGGCCCGCATCGGGCTCTTCAGTCACTTCGTACCCATAGACTAACCTAACATATTCTTAAATAATTGGATGAACAGAGTGGTCTTCATCACCCGTGATGGACGAACAACCAACCACATGTAGCCTATATCATATTCGTTCTTTACTTTCTCATCCCCCCCGCAGTAACTACACGGAGCCTGTATCCTATTCTTTCTTTACTTTCTCGGGACCCCCGGGAACTACATAGTGCCTATATCATTGTCTTTACCTTCTCAGGAAACCCCCCCCCCCCCCCCCCCCCCCCCCCCCGGAATTACATGGGGCCTATATCCTGTTCTTGACTAAGAATTATCTTCGAGGAAGAAGGTCATAATTGTCAACTAATAAATTATTTAAAAAACAAAAAACAAAAACATGAAAATGAAGGTTCCGAACACAAATCATTCACTTGGTAATTGAGACGTGTTTTACCAAAAAATCGCACTTAACTCTTAAGGAAAGTGTTGGGAATCGGTTTGCGGTGCTTTAAATCCTCAATAAATTTGTAGGTGTTGTTTGAGTACATTGACTACATATGGAACTCGTCACTTAGTGAGAATGACAATTCGTGTGATCGCCTTCGTTGCAGGAGATTGTGTTTGAGAAGTGTGGCTTTGGCCACTTAATTATTCTGTGTGAATGACTTTCAGGGAACAGGTTATGTCCTGTAAGTGTTGTTTTGTCCACTAATTTTATGGACGTGACTATTAAAATGTATCTTCTTACTTCGTACATTCTCAGGCGTCTGCTTGAAAACTTACACAGAAAGCAGTGGACAGTTTCAGGCCATTTGCATCTCCATAAAGTTCCCCCCGAAAATGGTACTGGTACGGCCATTGTGCTTTCTATATCCCTCATATGTAGGGCATCTTTGAAGCAGATGTTCAGTAGTCATTTTATAAGTGCCACATTCACACTCATCGGTAGTTCCTATCCAACATTAGACAATCTTTGAAGGACCGAGGACTAGAATGGAAGCAAGCCAGGAGGAAGACAGCCGATAGGATAGTATGGCGCTCTCTCTTCCAAACCTCTACACCTCACGGTAGAAGAGGGACAACTAAGTAAGTAAGTAAGGTAGTTCCTATCTTTAGCTTGCGGAATTGATGATATCCAAAACTATTGTGACCGGTGTGGAGTTTGAAGATTATCACTTGCTCTCTTTTGCTGAGCTGGTAATATGCATCATTGTGTGTGTGTGTGTCCTGGATACTATGCACCCTCTCATGTGTACGCCTGTCAGGCTTTATGGAAGTGTACCCAGCATTCAGACCAGTATTCAGGGCCGAATAACCGGGCGTTTGTGGACAGAAGGCCACTTTTAAGGGATGATACATTCGGACTGTGTTTGTTTTATTTTGTACCAGTTTTAAATTTCGTTAATATCTAGTAAATTTCCTTTACAACTAAGTATAACATTACCATACTTTTAAGCAACCCGGAAAGAACCGACCCATAAACTTTAACACTATATGAAAACTCAAAGTGACAGAAAATTACTTGCATCAAATATGGACATACCCCCGCGTTCTTCAAGAGTTAACTCTTTGACTCCGCAATTATTTTCCACCCTGTGCCGTAATTTTAATTCGTGATAGACAAAAAAAAACAACGCTCAGAGAGTTGTTTTGGCACGGGTGTCAAATCTGACCAACGCTCAGAGCGTTGTTCCGGAGTCAAAGAGTTAAGGTTCAAGGTTCAGTTTGGTTGTGGTTTTAAGGTCCATCTTCATTGGACACGGGCAAGTCCATCAATGCTCCGATCTCCTCCCTTAGGTCACACAAGGAGGATCTCACATATGGCTGTCACCAGTGCACGGACTCCATTGCTCCTACAAGGACCCAGTGTGTGTATACGGGAATCGCACATTCTATAAAGATTGTTGTTAGTGGGTAGGTTTCCTAAATTTTTTTTTTTTTTTTTTTTTTGAGGGTCCCAGCTTACTCTTTACGATTTCCAACTGCCGAGGGATTTTTAACGTGCGCAGCCTGCACACGGGGTCTCCAATGTTCGCCTTTATCCGAGAAGGCTAGCCATCCGATCTCATACCCAGAAGATCAGAGGGAGTATGGCATCATTAGGAACATTTGGTTCTGAAACAAATTTCCATCAATTATATTCCGTTGAAAAAAAAACAAAAAAAACACACACACACACACCCACACAAATAGTAATACGTCTTACAAGGAGAAGGACAAGAAAAGCCTACGTTGCGGCCACAAGGCCTTCGTCAGGGACAGACAAACAAGGGACAGGAGGGAAAGAAAATGAGAATTAAGTAGAGAACATGAAACTATAAAAATAAGAGAAAAAAACTCCCTTAATATTAAGTCAAGTCACATGTGAAGCAAAGCAAGATGGCTCAATTATATTCCCTGTACTGTGAGCGAACCCGGTACCTTTACAGTTAGAGGCGTAAGCCCTACCTTTTAGTCACTCCGACCCTTTAAAATTACTGGAGAAAATTACTTGCGTCAAGCATTGGAATACCACCACGTTCTTAAGAGCTAATGTTCAAGGTTCAAATCTACCGCGTCCATTAAGAATTAAGAAAGAAAATCACAATCTTTTAGCAAGGTAATATCTACATTAGAAAAAGAGAATACAATCTTGTGTGTGAAATACTAACAGTGAGAATCGTCGGACTGCATTTGATAAAGAGTGATTGAAGTGGTTGACAGCAGAGTCCGTCCAAGAATGTTCTAGAACACTCTTATCAATCTTTCGTGACCGAAATAGCAGAACACTATTATACAAACTGAAATTCTTCTCTTTACATCTTCCCTGCACTTCCATTTTTTTTCTATCAATACTTTAATTTCTCATTTCTTCCGCTGATTCTTTTTTAATTTCTCATTTTTATCTGACAATTAAATCTGTGATTTCTTTAGAATTCTTTCCGTATGAATATCTATTATGCGCGTAAGAGACATTTCTTTATACATGTGTCTCCGTCTACAATTTCCGTCAACCCGTTCAGAATATTTGCTGTGTTCTTCTAGTTTCTACATTTTCATCGTAACGTACCTTTGCGGGCATCCATCTATCTCTCCTTCCTTCCCCCCCCTCCCCCCACCTTACAACGTGTGCGGGAGACAACCTCTCTTGAGCCAGAAAATGGCCACAGGGCGGGTCTTAAAAAGATCTGTCAACAGAAAACAGGAAGAGCACTCAATGAATGGAAGTATTGAACAATAAGCGGCCTCTTATCTGTCCTAACTCCTCTTTCTATTTATAGCTTCCTTCCTTTACATCAACTTGTTATCCCAGACATTTTTTTTCCCCCTTAACATCCACTCTCTCCTCTTCGGAATCCTCCTCTCAAATCCTTCTCACTGCCCGTTTCTTCAATTTTTTAATAAATATTTTTTAGGCTCTTATCAATATCTCCTGCTCCTTTGCCATACCCTACCCCATTATTTTTCCTGTTAATCTCATCGGCAATGAGAGGACAGTTTCTCTAGCGTAACCACTTTCTGTGTAACATTTATGAATTAAGAAAGTATAACGAAACATGGAAAACAACACAAACAAGAACCAAAAAGCTACAGAATTTCATCAAAGCATGTTTGCGAAGAATAGAAGGATTGAAGTGGTATGACAAGATCACTAATGTGGAACTAATGACAAGATCACTAATGTGGAACTAATGACAAGATCACTAATGTGGAACTGATGACAAGATCACTAATGTGGAACTAATGACAAGATCACTAATGTGGAACTAATGATAAGATCACTAATGTGGAACTAATGACAAGATCACTAATGTGGAACTAATGACAAGATCACTAATGTGGAACTATTGACAAGATCACTAATGTGGAACTAATGACAAGATCACTAATGTGGAACTAATAACAAGATCACTAATGTGGAACGAACGAACGAACGAACGAACGAACTTTATTTTCAAAGGGTTGAGAATTGGGCACGCAGGCCCGTCTGACATTCTGCCCTTCCTTTCTCCCGTCTTTTATACTGATTTCATTTATTCTCACATACAATTTACCCATCAATTCAAGGAATTCAACGTTGTACAGGTAAAATAATAGCATACTCACATTCACAGTATCTAATTATAAACATGAAATAAAATATGTTGAAAAGTACAAACTAAGTATTACCATGAAACAAAATATGTTGAAAAGCACTAACATCATCATTAAACCTACACTCGATATTATACCATTTGTTCGGAAAAATAATCATATTAGGGGGGCAGATAATCAGAACTCATAAAGTATTCGAAAAGTTTACGATTGTATGAATAGGGACTGAGGTTGTTTTGTTTTAGATAATGTGGAAGATAGTTCCAAAGATGAGCAGCAGAGTAAGCTAAGCTTTTCTTGAATAAGTCAAGCCTAGGCTTGGGCACTTGTATTTTGTTAAGGCGTTGACTGCGTCTTTCACTGTATTTGAACATTGGCCACAGATATGTTGGAGCATTCTGTGACAGGATTTTGTGAACAAATTTAGCTTTGTTGAACAGAAAGCGCTTTCTTAGAGGCAGTATTTTGAGATATTTATATAGATCTACACACTGTGTTTGGCAGTTGTCAGAAACTAGACGCACTGCACGCTTTTGTAGTGAATGGAGTCTTTTTGTGTTGGACATAGAACAACCATCCCAGATTGTGGAGCAATAGTCAAGGTTTGTTTGTATGTGAGATACATAGAACAATTTTCGTGCATCTTCATCTAGGAAATGTTTGATTTTAGCTAACTGGTAAACTTTCTGTGCCGTTTGCTTAGTCAGTGCATGAACATGTGAGTTCCAATTAAGATGCTGGTCAACGACTATTCCTAGAGTTTTATGTTCATTAACGTTTTCAATTGGTGAGGTACCAATATAGATCTGAAGTGTTGTTTTCTCAGAATTTTGTAATTTTTGTCTAGTTGATATTAACATGCACTTTGTTTTAATTATATTAATTAGCATGCGATTTCCGATGCTCCACTTAATCAGATTGTCTGTATCTTTTTGTAACGATAGTTCGAGTGTGTTGCAACTTGTATCACTCGTGTAGATAGTACAGTCATCAGCAAATAGGTCACAGGATGCGTGCTCGACGTGTAATGGGAGGTCATTAATGTATATGGCAAAAAGTAGAGGCCCAAGAATAGAGCCCTGAGGAACGCCGGTATTTATTATGGTTGGGTATGAGCAAGAGTTATTGTAAGAAACTACATGTTTTCTGTCTGACAGGAATGATTTAATTATCGTCACTAGTTGAAGGTTTACTTTTGATGTTTCTAGTTTTCTAATTAAAATAGCGTGATCTATCATATCAAATGCTTTTTTAAAGTCTACAAAAACTGCCCCACATATGTTATCGTTATTAATATTTAAGTGCCAGTTGTCAATCATCTTAGTGGAACAAATTACAAGATCACTAATTTGGAACTAATGACAAGATCACTAATGTGGAATTAATGACAAGATCACTAATGTGGAACTAATGACAAGATCACTAATTTGGAACTAATGACAAGATCACTAATGTGGAACTAATGACAAGATCACTAATGTGGAACTAATGACAAGATCACTAATGTGGAACTAATGACAAGATCACTAATTTGAAACTAATGACAAGATCACTAACGTGGAACTAATGACAAGATCACTAATGTGGAACTAATGACAAGATCACTAATGTGGAACTAATGACAAGATCACTAATTTGGAACTAATGACAAGATCACTAATGTGGAACTAATGACAAGCTCACTAATGTGAAACTAATGACAAGATCACTAATGTCGAACTAATGACAAGATCACTAATGTGGAACTAATGACAAGATCACTAATGTGGAACTAAAGACAAGATCACTACTGTGGAACTAATGACAAGATCATTAATGTGGAACTAATGACAAGAACATTAATGTGGAACTAATGACAAGATCACTAATGTGGAACTAATTACAAGATCACTAATGTGGAACTAATGACAAGATCATTAATGTGGAACTAATAACAAGATCACTAATGTGGAACAAATTACAAGATCACTAATGTGGAACTAATGGCAAGATCATTAATGTGGAACTAATAACAAGATCACTAATGTGAAACTAATGACAAGATCACTAATGTGGAACTAGTGACAAGATCACTAATGTGGAACTAATGACAAGATCACTAATGTGGAACTAACGACAAGATCACTAATGTGGAACTAATGACAAGATCCCTAATGTGGAACTAATGACAAGATCACTACTGTGGAAATAATGACAAGATCATTAATGTGGAACTAATGACAAGATCATTAATGTGGAACTAATGACAAGATCACTAATGTGGAACTAATGACAAGATCACTAATGTGGAACTAATGACAAGATCACTAATGTGGAACTAATGACAAGATCACTAATTTGGAACTAATGACAAGATCACTAATGTGGAACTAATGACAAGATCACTAATGTGGAACTAATGACAAGATCACTAATGTGGAACTAATGACAAGATCACTAATTTGGAACTAATGACAAGATCACTAATGTGGAACTAATGACAAGATCACTAATGTGGAACTAATGACAAGATCTCTAATGTGGAACTAATGACAAGATCACTAATGTGGAACTAATGACAAAAACTTGACAGTGGAACAAGAGATGAGAAGAAGACGCTAGTGATGGATAGGACACATATTGAGAAATCTTGTTGATAGCATTACTAGACAATCCCTGTTCTAAAATCCCCAGGGTAACAGAGGTACAGGAAGACCAAAGAACGCATGGAAAAAAGAACTGGTGACAGACCTTGAGCTGATGGCACGGGAAAGGAAGACTTGGCATACGTTTGTTGAAGACCTGTGTTTCTTTAAGAGTTGAAAGGTTAATGAGGAAGTAAGTATAACATATAGTATACAACTATTACTATACCACATGGTCTTTTCTATTTGGACAGGCGCTCTGATACAACAGACGGACACTGTGACTAGGTTGAACGGACAAACTCGCCAACATGAGGCGAAACTCCATTTAATTTATAAAAAAAGTAAGCGAGTTCACCCATGGAGGTCCCTGGGGTCTATGAGGGGACAAAGAAATAATAGATCATCTGCTCCATCACATGTCGTATGAGGGGACTAATATGAGGTTATGTATGGGGTTGGTAATCTCGTCAATTAGAACAAATTGATACAGAAACAATCAGCGTAAGAACATATGATTGTTTTTGTGTGGACCTCCTACAAGGTAAGGGAGGGGAGGGGGCATGCTGTAGTGATAGAACTATGCTCAATAGGGAGCAACAAGGGAAATGATGATAGTGATGATGAGGATGATGATTAGGATAGTGATGATGATGATTTGATGATGATGATGTGATGATGATGGTGATGATGATGATCATGATGAGGTGATGGTGATGGTGATGATGATGATGATGAAGACGTGATGATGATGATGATATTGATGATGATGATAATGATTCTGGTAATGATGATTATGGTGATCATACTGATGATGGTGACGATGAAGATGATAATGATGATGATAATGATGACAATGGTAATGATAATAGTGATGATGGTGATGATAATGATGATGGTGAGGATGTTCATGATGGTGATGATGATGGTGGTGATGACGATGATGATGATGGTGATAATGATGAATGGTGATGAAGTTGATGGTGATGACGGTGATGATGATGGAGATGGTGATGATGAGGTTGATGATGATAATAATGATGAAGATGATCATTTTGATGGTGATGATGATGATGCCGAAGACGATGATGATGGTGGCGATTATGAAGCTGATGATGATAATAATGGTGACGATGATAATATAATGATAATGATGATGATGATTAAGTAAGTGGATTCAGACGATTCAATTCTGCAAAAGCAGTAAATGATAATTCACTAGTGGTTCATCGTTTTGTTCTTGTCTTGTTACCTTCCGCTCCTTCTAGGGCAAGGGTCCACCACGGTAGCTAGTCTACTGCAGGTAACATTTTTTCTTTATCCAATTGGATACTTCTGGAAAACTGGATGGGGTCATTTGTGTTTTTAAAGCGACATTAATTTGTTTCTTCTACAATTTAGTCCTATTTTTTCATTAGTGATTTAGCTACAGCAATCCCCCCGCTTAGCGCCGTTAATTCCTTCTTGAAAAATCAAGCGCTAAGCGAAAAAGCGCTGAACGAAAATTGATTTCTCATAAGAATTAATACATAGTAAATTAATTTGTTCTCAAGGTCCAAAAAGCTCTATAAAAATTAAGTAAATGGTAATACAAAACGAAAACTAAATAGTCAGCAACATTTATTAAAATCATCCAACATACTGAACACAAACAAAATATTACGTATTTAATGTATTTATTTAAAAAAAAAATATTACAGGACTTTAGGCGCTACTATTTCCGTCACTTGTGGCTACAGTTGTCACAGAGGATCTGGCTTCATCATCAGACGACTGGTTAGCAGACGGTCTTGTAGGTTTTGAAAAAAAGTTTTCTCTGGCTCCAATTGTAGAAGGCGCGTCTACTTGGTGAAAGTGGGCAGAAGATTTTGGAGAAGACTTTAAAAAAGAAATATAATTAATCCATCTTGCTTTTCTGTGCCACTTTTTTCTCTTTAAGAAGCACCGTGTAGAAATTAAGATTGTGGTCTATGTTACGGATTACCACAGAACCACATTTAATTTAGGGGTTAAGCTTCATTTTGCTAGCAATAACAATGCTTCTTGGCCAACCCACCACCCTGAATGAAGTTGAAAGTTATATTTCTGCCTCCCACAGAATTTAGCGCAGAGCGCAAGATCACATTTTTAAAGCGTATAACGGGCGTGTGACACAAAATATAAACGACATTATATCGAAACAGCGCTAATCGAACGATATAAAACTGGGGGATCCATGTATTGTGTTTTGTCCCACAATGTACAAAGATCAATGTTCCTTAAGAAAATAAGATATCTGAACATAGATGACTGCCATAAAATGTATTGAATATTTTGTTATTTTAATATTATTATGCAATCATTATTTAAGTATTACATTTCTTAAGTGCTGAGTCAGTGCGTCGCCTTTTACGACTTGCCTCAAGGATCAGTAGACCTATTCTTTCTGCATTCATTCATTCATTTATAACCCTCTGCTCCACAAGGAGCATCGGCCTTCAACAAACACATGCCAAGTCCTCCTGTCACGTGCCATCATCTTTCCACGTTCTCCTCATCATTTTCACCTCTGTATCCAGCTCTCTCCTCCATGTGTTTCTTGGTCTACCTCTGTCTCTCTTGCCTGGGAGTTCCAGAACAAGGACTGTCTTGTAATATTATCAGTAGGTTTCCTCAGTGTGTGTCCTATCCATCGCCATCGTCTTCTTCTCATCTCTTGTTCCACTAGCACTTGTCTGGTTCTTATCCCCAGGTCCACATTGGTAACCTTGTCATACCATTTTAATCCTTCTGCTTTATGCAAGCACTAATTTATGAAAGTCTGTAACTTTTTCTTTATGTCTTCAATCAAATTAAACTTTATGACCTACTTTGAACGCATGCCTGTCAGACTTGGAATAAGTCAATTGAAGAACAAGTAAGAAAGAGAAATGAAATAAAGAATTTCATTTCATGATGACAGTGACAATAGAAATTGAGAATATAAAGGTGGATTAACATATGGAAGAATAATGTGATGGAAATAAAGATTAACACGAAAAAAGAAGAAAGTAAAAAACAATTCAAAAGAAAATGAAGGCGAAGGAAATTAGGAGAAAGAACTAAAAAGGAGAAGAGGAAAAAAAAAAGAAATAAGAACAGATCCGAGAAAAAAGTGTAAGAAGAGTGTCACGTGAAAGATAATTTATCTTACCATCTTGTCCTTAATTTGATTACTCCTTTAAATGTTCTGTTTTCCGAGACATTTTGTATTTTCGTTTCTTTCATATTCTACCTACATTTTTTCACGTTCTCAACCCCACCCGAGGTTGTTTACGCTGGCAAGCTGCGGTCAGCTAACGCTAGACGTAATGTTATCTAAACGCACCTGTTCGACCAGAGAAACATTTCTCGGGTCCGCTTTAAGTGTTAGAACGAGCCAAAGTCGGTTCAGAAACGGTTCGTTAGCGGCGGGTACCCTTGGTGGTCCCAACAGGGGAATTTCTCTGGTTGCTTTAAAACGTTTGATGACGAGCGGCTGGTACCCTTTAAGGCCTGGGTAACGAGTGTGATCTGTTTCAGGGGAAGATAACAACCCGCGGTCAGTCTTTGGGTTTTCGCCCCTTAGACAAGATAGAGCATAATGTTATGCATTTCTCTACCTGGGGAACTTTCGCACGATTTCTTTTGTCTTACTCTAGATTACGTCTTTCGCCGAACTTCTGTAGAAATACGCACGCCAGGTGTTCGGGGGGAGCGTCCCTTGTGATCTATAAGAGTAGACTGGTTTTAATAGACAAAGACATTCGTGAATTTCCTGGCCCGAGATAGACCATTATGGAAATAAGGCAAACATTAACACAGAACTAAATGTTTTTCGCCTATTTCTTGGCATTTTTCGGGGTGAGTTGACATATCTTATAAATATGATATATTCATGTTAGCTTTTATATATATCTGTTAGGGAAGTGAATTTATTTCTGAGGACTTCTCCTAGTAATTTATTCAGTGATAAGGTAGCGCTGTCTACGGCCTATTAAGTGGTGCTTACACTGTTACGGTTTATCATGGGTTAAATGTTAAACTTACAATAACAGATATTAGGCGTAGAATCAGTCCACGAATGCTTACCATTGGGTTAAGAGTCAGCAAAATTAACTGTCATTTCTGTAAGATAATGTCAGGTGTGGATTGTTCACTTTAAAACTGAATAGTGAGATGCAGGTAATAACTCTGGATTATAGGAGATAGTCACTTATTCCTTTTGATAGATATTTTTAGTGGCAAGGGAGGATCATTTTATGCTTACTTGTGTGGCTAGGCACTAGTCTATAACTTTCACTGAAAGCAGTCACCAGGCATAGATATAATTATATCGTATGATCTAGCCACAACTGTATTATTATAGCAAGAACATTGCATTTTCTTTGTACTCATTTTGTGGAAATGCTAATATATTTCCCAAAGGGGACATACGATTTATTTGTGTAATGTCAAATGCTGTAATCTGTTTATGTAAATTCATTTAATGTTGTAAGATGAATAAGCATATTCATTTAACTGTAACTACAGGTTAGGTTTCCTGTATGTTGAGATTGGGAGAAGAGGAGTAGATTGTTGCTGTCAGAACAGTTACTGACAGGTACCTGGGTGTGCAAAAGATATTAAGCCTATGCGGGCGCGTGTTGATAATTGATATTTTTAAGGAACAGGAGACATGGTTAAAGACAGCCCTAAACTATCATAGCAATAACTACAATAAATTTAATCCCATAGTGGAGCGAAACTTTCTGTATAAAGTTAGTGTGATTTATTATTTGCTTGAAGTAAAAGGGTGTCTCTTTTGGGTCTCAGTTTCAGGGAGACCGACTCGCGAGAGCAGATTCCAGTCAGGCGAAGAACGAAATATTCTCTTCGATCTAGAGGGTTCTGAATACCGCTAGCGTCACGAATCGTCAACCCCGTTCCTGAATCAAAACCAATTTTTGTCAACGCCAAGTTAAGCTCACGCAGTGCAACGGAGCCAACGCTAAATCTGGAATCGCCAAACGCAGTAGTAGTTCTCTACTCGCCTATTGGATTACCAGCCAGAGCATTGCGGCTTCCAGAATATCAAACCCGCCCAGCATGCCTATAGCAGAATTCCATATCACCCGCCTTTTTTGTGCCTAAACGGGGCACTCAGCAAACCACAGCCAAACCAGTTTAAACAGGATTTACAGCCAAGCGGAGCCTTGCGCCGGATAAGCGCGCCTGGGTCTCTTTGTCCTCAAGTGACTTCTTCTGGTGTATTTCCTGGATACTTAAAATCTCGCACGTCAGCAGGAGATAAACAGCGTCCCCCGGCCCAACTCGCGCCAGTAGGGGGGGGGGTCACCAACGATAGCGCCTATACAGTGATGTTATTCAGGTTAATTCCATCACCGATGGAGGATATATACGAAAACACCACTTACTGGAGTTACTTCAGCTGGTCCCCGAAAACCGAAGGACTGTCACTCGATTATTTATCTCTTGGTGTTCTACAGGTTTTATGAATGGTGATCTGTGTGTGTGGTTGTTGGTGTATATGATTATTTGATGAATATTTGATTATTGAGGTAATTTTATGTTGTTGTGATGATATGCATTATTTTCATGCTTTTCTTCTTTAATAAATTTTACACATTTATTAATACGCTGTTCACGACCTTTCCATCCATATTTGTATTTTTAGCTCTTTACTATAATCTCTATGTATGATAAGAGAAAAGAGAGAGAGCAGGAGGTGCTGAGACAGACATAAGTGAGTTGAGGCTTGGAGAGAGAGATCATTTTGATAAATCTTCTTCCAGGTTGTCTCAAGTCCATCTCCTATTTACACCTTATCTAAAGTGTAATCTATAACTCTGTCAGTCCACTATCCCTTGTCGATTTCACTACTGTTGTCCAACTCGACAAATACTCTACACTCTAACTCAACCACGACAAAATCCGGGGAACCCATCTACGCCGCGGAATTTGAACTACATCTGCAGCAATCGCAACAGATGAGGTTGCAGTCTGGTAGGAATCTCTCACAAGATTCTATTCTGATTCTTAGAGTTTAGTGTTCGGCAGATTATAGGAATTTCTTTCCCCTAGACATATCGAACTATTTCTTTTGGGTGGAAGTCGGAACAGCGTTTTTTTCTCCACAGCAATCATAAATATTAAGTTACATTTATTGTTCATGCTACACATGAGACAGCTGGTAAAGGTTGATGGTATCACTGCTGAGTTTTTGGTTGACAAATCTGACGACTATTGTTGTAAAAGTCAGAAAAAAAATTTTTTTTAAGGGTTAATATTTTTTTCAGGAGTAGCTCTTTAATCTGAGATAAGAAGCTACAGATAGTCAGTTACTAGCTTGCATTTGTACCAAGGGAGGGTGTTCATTCGGACGATAGTAACCAATCCTCTCAATAGCTTAGTACTGACAGAACTGGGGTGAAGTGATAGTAAGTTTTACATCACTTACATTTTTTGGAGTTTTTTGGGGGGGTTTGCTTGTCGATCAGAGTAGCTACAAACTTTCTTGTTTTTTAAAGTTCCCAGGCTAGCCTAGATTTTATTGATTATTAAGTTAATCAGCACCTAGTGGACTAGGTAACTAAGATCTCTAGGTTCTATTCTTCTATAGTGTTTGCTCACCCTGATATAATGGCCGATCTAGATAAAGTGCATAGGATTGCCCTCGAGGTAGCTAAGTACATGGAGTACAAGGATAGCGAAATCCAGCCCTTTCTAGAATTTGCAGTAAGCCTGCAGGATCAATACGAGGTAGACAATTGGTTTGACAGCCGTTTAATCTTGGCATGGTCCTGTAAACAAACTGGGGAGAGTGAAGCATTCACCCGACAGTATGTAGAAGAAGTGATAGAAGATGAGAAGCAAAGGGAAAAGCAAAGACAAGAACGGGACAAGAAATTGGAAATGGAGCAACAAGAACGGGACAAGCAATGGGAAATAGAGCGCCAAGAAAGGGACAGAGAAAGCCAAGAAAGGAGCAGGCTACACCAAATCAGAATGAATGAACTGGATAGCCAAATTCGGAGGGTGGAAACAGATACTAAATGTAGTCACTCTACTTCCCCTTCTACTGTGCCCTTAACGGTCAACGCCCCTGCAAACCTTGCGCCCATGAAAGAAAACTTGCCTGCTAAAACCGAACCCCAACTCCAGAAAATTGACTTTCCTTTGGACTTGGATCCGAAGCCCAAACAAGGAAAGAATTTACGTCGGGATAGCAGACCTAAGGCCACGGGGAAAATTACGCAACGTTCCCAGGCATGGAAACTGCTCAAAGGTGAGAGAGGTGCTAACAAGCATTGTAATACGGATTGTTCCCGTCTGGCAAGCGGCGAACCCCGAGCCTCTCACGCTCCAGACCGAGCAGCACCTAACCGACACGTGACGTCGAGAAAAGGGAGCCACACCCTATCACGTTATATTTCGCAAGATTCCCGGCCGGACAGCGAAAAACCATATGCAGAGGCGTATCCCTCCAACTCAACGATCGTAGAAAGGAGGTGCCGCTCCTCTTATCACCCTGAGCTTAAAAGGTGCAAGAATAAGTCGCCTGCTAAAAAAGGGTTAAACTTTCCAAACCGTTCCAAGGAACTTTGGAAAAAACACACACCGAGAGTTTTCTCTCGGGCACTTCGCGATCAAACGGGATCTCAAACCGTCCAGTCCTTTGCATGCAGACTGCGGAGCCTGTCAACCAGGAAGTGGATCTCGCATTGCAGGACAAAGTTCAACTGACGCCAGTAACTTCCTCAGGGGAGGGCAAAGTTGACGTTTATGATGGACACAGGGTTCCAGGCGAAGGGATCCCTGGTATTCCATTTGAGTCTCTCACACTTCTCAGGGCAGAAGACAGTGAGAAAAGCTGCCTTACTACTGTACAAGGAGCCATTGTTGAGAGCCTTGGCTCACGTCATGCTAGTAATGGGAAAGCGACTCAACAAACTCTGCAACTCGCAGATATTACCTATCTGTCTTCACGGATAGAAGCTACGGAGATCTGTTATGATTTAGTAGAACCCCAGAATGCGATCGATTACTCTTTGCTTCAGGCAGCAGAGTTTTCTCATTCAAATCGCATTATTCCAGTGGTCTCAACCCCACTGATGGACAGCAAAGTAGTCGCCTCCGCCAGGCCATTACAGAACAACTTGATCATTTCCGTTGACCAAGCCAGAGTTGTGACTGGCAAGGCAAGGAAAGCTCCAGACCCGCCTTTAGACGGCACAGGTCTGAAGATTGATCAATGCTCCCGCCGAAACAGCGGAGTAGGTGTGGAGAGGCAGAAGAAAAATGCTAGCATTTCTTCGGCCAACGAACGGCTGTATTTGCCAACTAGGGTTACACGCGCGCGAAAAGTCCCTATAGACTGCAGCTATACAGGGTTATTCAAGTCCGCGACAGGTAAACCCATAACGGAAATTAAACAGCCCGAGTCCAGCAACGATTACACTGCACATAACAGGCGGATTACCTATGCAGTGGCCAGTGAGTTCAGGCGGGGCCGAAACTCACAACAGGTGCGGATAATTTTCCGGACCATGGACAGACAAAGCAAATTGGGGAAGGAAGGTCATGTTCACACGGAAACAGATTATGTCAGTGTTCAGTGGCCTCGCAAAATCCCATTCGCTGAACGTCTATTAGACAGAGGGAAGAAAAGAAATGAACTCGGAGCTAGTCATACAGACAGACAGAAATTGGAAACGTATTTGGTTTTATGAGTATAGGATGTTCCAATGACAGGTAACAAAAGACGATGGAAAAGATAAATTACTGTCATTTTTGTCCGTATTCCTCGAACTTTAAAAGGGGGGGGGGGGGGCCCTTGTCACGTGAAAGATAATTTATTTTACCATCTTGTCCATAATTTGATTACTCCTTTAAATGTTCTGTTTTCCGAGACATTTTGTATTTTCGTTTCTTTCATATTCTACCTACATTTTTTTCACCTTCTCAACCCCACCCGAGGTTGTTTACGCTGGCCAGCTGCGGTCAGCTAACGCTAGACGTAATGTTATCTAAACGCACCTGTTCGACCAGAGAAACATTTCTCGGGTCCGCTTTAAGTGTTAGAACGAGCCAATGTCGGTTTCTGTGAAAGAAACGGTTCGTTAGCGGCGGGTACCCTCTGTGGTCCCAACAGGGGAATTTCTCTGGTCGCTTTAAAACGTTTGATGACGAGCGGCTGGTACCCTTTAAGGCCTGGGTAACGAGTGTGATCTGTTTCAGGGGAAGATAACAACCCGCGGTCAGTCTTTGGGTTTTCGCCCCTTAGACAAGATAGAGCATAATGTTATGCATTTCTCTACCTGGGGAACTTTCGCACGATTTCTTTTGTCTTACTCTAGATTACGTCTTTCGCCGAACTTCTGTAGAAATACGCACGCCAGGTGTTCGGGGGGAGCGTCCCTTGTGATCTATAAGAGTAGACTGGTTTTAATAGACAAAGACATTCGTGAATTTCCTGGCCCGAGATAGACCATTATGGAAATAAGGCAAACATTAACACAGAACTAAATGTTTTTCGCCTATTTCTTGGCATTTTTCGGGGTGAGTTGACATATCTTATAAATATGATATATTCATGTTAGCTTTTATATATATCTGTTAGGGAAGTGAATTTATTTCTGAGGACTTCTCCTAGTAATTTATTCAGTGATAAGGTAGCGCTGTCTACGGCCTATTAAGTGGTGCTTACACTGTTACGGTTTATCATGGGTTAAATGTTAAACTTACAATAACAGATATTAGGCGTAGAATCAGTCCACGAATGCTTACCATTGGGTTAAGAGTCAGCAAAATTAACTGTCATTTCTGTAAGATAATGTCAGGTGTGGATTGTTCACTTTAAAACTGAATAGTGAGATGCAGGTAATAACTCTGGATTATAGGAGATAGTCACTTATTCCTTTTGATAGATATTTTTAGTGGCAAGGGAGGATCATTTTATGCTTACTTGTGTGGCTAGGCACTAGTCTATAACTTTCACTGAAAGCAGTCACCAGGCATAGATATAATTATATCGTATGATCTAGCCACAACTGTATTATTATAGCAAGAACATTGCATTTTCTTTGTACTCATTTTGTGGAAATGCTAATATATTTCCCAAAGGGGACATACGATTTATTTGTGTAATGTCAAATGCTGTAATCTGTTTATGTAAATTCATTTAATGTTGTAAGATGAATAAGCATATTCATTTAACTGTAACTACAGGTTAGGTTTCCTGTATGTTGAGATTGGGAGAAGAGGAGTAGATTGTTGCTGTCAGAACAGTTACTGACAGGTACCTGGGTGTGCAAAAGATATTAAGCCTATGCGGGCGCGTGTTGATAATTGATATTTTTAAGGAACAGGAGACATGGTTAAAGACAGCCCTAAACTATCATAGCAATAACTACAATAAATTTAATCCCATAGTGGAGCGAAACTTTCTGTATAAAGTTAGTGTGATTTATTATTTGCTTGAAGTAAAAGGGTGTCTCTTTTTCGGTCTCAGTTTCAGGGAGACCGACTCGCGAGAGCAGATTCCAGTCAGGCGAAGAACGAAATATTCTCTTCGATCTAGAGGGTTCTGAATACCGCTAGCGTCACGAATCGTCAACCCCGTTCCTGAATCAAAACCCCTTTTTGTCAACGCCAAGTTAAGCTCACGCAGTGCAACGGAGCCAACGCTAAATCTGGAATCGCCAAACGCAGTAGTAGTTCTCTACTCGCCTATTGGATTACCAGCCAGAGCATTGC